>JACDOX010000056.1:3127585-3331498 GCA_014549065.1 Cardinalis cardinalis
TTTTTCTTTTTCTTTTTCTTTTTCTTTTTCTTTTTCTTCCTTAGAGAGCAATGATTTAGAAAGAAGTAGAATGCAGTTTAGTAAAGAGAAACGCAAATATAGATCAGGATAGTTATGTACAGGTGCAGAATGGAGAGCAAGAGCAATGCAGGAACACTGCAGAGGAGATTATTAGTTACAAAGGTTCACAAGATGAACATGAGTCATGGTGTTGTGGKAAAGCAAGCATCACATTATGGTGTATATAAACTAATCCACTACCCCTCAGATATATGAAGTAATAACATCCTGTGGTGGCACAACCTCCACTGGAGAGATGTGGCTTGTATGGGTATTAAATTTAGTAAGTGTATGAACGACAAAAAAAAAAAGTATATAAATAAACCACAGAATCATGTAAGATGTAAGATTGACCAGATAAAGTAATAGAATTTACTACATATTTCTCCTTTTTTACAATTTTTTTCAATCTCTTCGTACAGGTTTTCAATTCAAAACTGCAAAAGGAAGGAAAGGCAAGAAGGAAGATCAATTTAATTTCTATATCTGTTGCTTTTCGAAGACAGAGAATACTAAGTCAAGGAATTGACTTCAAGATGAGACATATTCTTTCAACAAAGCAATGAAGTGCTGAAATAGATTGCCAGGAGAATGCTGGAATCTGTCAGACTGCCTTTAAGAGCAGGCTGGAGGGAAATCTGTTAGGAAAGACAGCTGATCCTTAGGGTGAAGAAATAATACAAATAATCTCTTTGGCTCTGTTTTATAGATTTCTCTGAGTACTGTGGTGTGCTGTTTTGACTTACAACACAATATCACTCATGGCCTGTACAAAGCTAACCAAGTCTATRTGTTTTGATTTTCTTACACCTTTCTTTATTTGTGAATGTTCGGGAACAGCTAGTAGATCCTGCAGCCAATATTTCAGGAGATGGGATAAGTGAATATTTCAAAGAAAGGATATTTGAAAAAATTGTACTCATTAAATGACACTAAGACTTTCACAATGAGATGATGCTATAGAACTGGAATAAAATACTCCAATATACAGACATATTRGCTTTAATCTATGGGTTCATTTGGCTGCCCAACTGAAGACATAAGGCAAGTGTATTTTKGATAATTTAAAGACTCAAACTTTCTTAGTAACTAGGGGTGAATAAACACACAAACTTCCATCCTGCAGCCAGAACACAGCTGTAAGAAGGGTTTCTCTAGGGTGCTGAAGATGCRCTGTAAAAGGTCCTTAAGATGAGTGGAAATACCTTATTTCAGTTTCATCTACAGTGCCTCTCAGACAGGGCCAGTCTTCTTTATCATTTAGTGAATGCTTCACTCCATTTGGTGACCAGCTAATCTCTTCCACACCATTCATTTTGGTAGTAGCACTTCTTTGTCAAGTAGTTCTTCAATGATTTTGGCAGATATTGAAAACATGGGTGGCTTTGGCAGTAATTGGAGTACCAGACACTGAAAATTTTTTGCAGCAGAAAAAGCACTTTCTCTCACCATTGTCCTTGGAATGGGTGAAATGAGGTGCAATGCAAAGGCAGTGAGTTCACCTCTACTTTTTTGGTGCCAAGGAGCAAGTGAATGCCCACAGATGGCTCTGACAGGTATAGGAGGTGACTGTGCACAGAATATGGCACCAAGGTCTCTCTGGGCAAGGCTCAGGCATTGGCTTTCCTGCCTGACTTCAGTCACACGTTCACAGATAACYGCAGAGGATGTCAGACAGCTGATTTCCTGGGCTGTAAGTGAAAATCCTTTAGGTATCTGCTAGGTGGTTATAATACCCAGTGAGAGTGCTATAGGGAGAGCTTCAAAGGTTCTCTTCCAATGCTGAYGTTTGCTCGGACATGGTGGGAGTATGATGCAAACCACCCTCAAGGACTTAGCCCTCCCTTGGAGGGCAAGGAGGGCATAGATGTGTCTGTGTCTGGCCAAAGCTGTTTCTGTTTTCTTTACCTATTTTTCATTTTTCTGTTACCTGTTCTTCCTCTCCACTTGTCTTTTATCTATGGGGGTACTTCACACCAGTTCAATTTGGTGTTTGAATTTTCCTAAAAAAAAATAATTTCTGTTTTCATTACTGTCTCTATACTAGATATTATTTATATTTTTTCTCTTTTCACTTTTCTGTTCTTTTTCTCATTACCTCCTGGTATTTAATAAAATCCTAGGAAATTCATACCACAGYTTTCAATATGTATGGCAAAGCCCTTTTTCCTGGCTTAACTTGAACCACAAACACCTCTGATTCAGCTTCATGCTGTGGATTCTGTCACTGATCACCACATTAAAAAAGGGTTTAAAGTTGACTTGTTCATTATTTTCAGTGCTTAATAGTAAAAAATGTATCTTTTTTAGGTTTATCTTGTTTTTAAACTGTAAGTAACAAGATTCAGAACTAGATCTCAAAATTGTCTTTCCTTGCACAAATAAGGATGCCATTTTAGAACAACTTTTCCCAAAAGCCTGAAAAACATCTATATAATCTGATTTTTCTACAAGATTGTAATAGCCCTAAAAGGTTGTAATAGTCCCAAAAATTCTGATGCTAATCCCACTTCTTAAGTACTTTTCTCCTATTTGGGATAATTTTTTCAATGCAGCTCCAAAATACTGAGTCAGCCAAATCCATGTGATATCTCGCACACATTGAACTTAAAATGTCAAAATGAGATCCATGTTCCTGAAAAACAGCAAAAACAGAATAATTTTAAAAAATTCTATAATTTATCAGTCTCTTTTTTTAGCCTGCAGGCAAATAATGAAAAATTTAAGTTTTGTGTGCTTCTGCCTGGGAATTGCTTCACATCATCAAGTGAAGAGTGAGCATATTACATAGAATGGTAGGAAAGGCCAAGCTGTTGATTTCATGAGATAATGGTATGGCTGTTATATTGCTGAGCAGAACCAAATAGCTTGCTGTGAAGTGAGGAAAGGTATTTTCATRTTTCCAGCTTCCTTAATTAGTTCAGTCAATACCTGTTCTTTCTTTGGACTACATGATGACTTTGCACTGTTCTGTTTATTCACATAGGAAACATCTTGTTTTTTGATTCCTTTGACATGTAGCTAGACATAAGCCTCAGAAATYATATTCATGGGTTCCATCAGCATAAGGGCAGATGATGTTCTAGTGAAACAAACAGGAACTGACTTTCCCAGGTGCTGATAAGAGTATCTAAAAAATCATGAWTATACAACTATAAAATATGAACCTAAATCAACTGCCACAGGAAGTGTTTTCACTAAAATTGAAAATATTACGATATGAGAGCCACAATTATTCTATGGTATTAGCTTTATAAGGATATCTTTGATGATCTGTCAGCTCCTGAAGCTCTGAGCAACCCACAGGACACTTCTTACTGACAYCAGAGGCACAAAAGGATAATTAATGAAAATCTCCAAGTGCTGAAACAATGAAGTTAATGAGATTTTGACATTTTGCATGCCTGAGGTCAATGCCATTCATTTTGACCTTCTCCGGGGAGTTAAGGAGGCAAAACGGATTAAAGCTGTAAGGATTGAGAGCACCTGGCCTGTGCAGATGTGAGCATTTGGCTGCTTGCGTCTCCCAGGTGATGGAGAAAGAAGCAGTATCATGTTTTTAAAAATGGCGGGTTTTTTTGTAAGCTACACTTACCATACTTTGCTTCAGATCTGGCTGGCGGTTGAAGAGCAAGTGGCACTAAAAGAAAAGACCCAGACAGGGCGAGTGATCTCTTACAAAGATCATCGATGCAAATCTCAGGGGGAGATTTAGTGAATGTGACTCAAAACCTGAGATATCCTGCCAAACCTCCATCCCTCCCCAAGCAGGAAGGAAGATGGGCAGAATGTGAGAAACTACTGTGATGCTTTGCACAGGCCATAGAGAGATTTGTAAAAATATGTATTTTGTCAGCCTCCATTTAATTGCAATATTGGGTACTTATGCTACAAAACGACAATGTTATGACAATGACAAGTGCCTGAATGTTATGATAAGAATACATTATAATCATAAAAATGACCATAAAAACTGCTTATAACAAAAGAAAAACTCTAGAAGAAGGTCAGACAATCACTTATTAGGAAAAAGTGACAGCCTTAAGGACAGTTGTTGAAAAAGTAGGTGTATTTTAAGAAAATATATTAGTTTGGGCATAAATTGTTATACAAAGCTTTCAGCCAAAGATAAAGGCTAACTTATCCACAGCTAAGTGTGCCTTCATAACTCAACCAGCAAAATAATTCCAAATGTCTTGGATTCCAAATATTCAATTAGGACCTTGAGTGATAGCTAAACAACATTTTTTATATCTTACAGAAGTGCATTGCTTCAACAGAATAACATGACACTGTCACTACGGTAATGTAGAGTTCTGAAAATCTGAAAGGATTTTTTTGGACTCTGTTTATGTGTGAGTTGTTTCCAGCCCTTTGTACCCACTGAGAGTCCTGTGCAGTACTGAGAACAGTCTGGAATCCCTGACAAATACCTGGTAATGCCAACAGCTGGAGTAGGCAGAATGTGAACTCCCTGAAATGGAAAGTCATCCAAAAACATGCTTCTTGGATCCTAACCCTCCTTTACTTCTTAGTAGCTAATTAAATATTTCCATCAAAGTGAATTAATAAAATTAAGTTAAAAATTAATGTTGATGAAGTGCTTCACATACTCTTCTATGCAGGGTTTTGTATCTGTCCCTTATGGGCAAGAATAGCTGAACCAGATATTATTTCCACAGTGATTTTTTATGCATTTTTGTGATGTGACAAATATTTGTTGACAGTTTGTTGCAGGTTGTCACTGTGGACCCATAGGCTTTCATGGAGCTACAGGAAAGAGCCTGCAGAGAGAAACAGGACGTGCAGAAAATGTGACTTCAGTGGAAAAATGGAGTAAACTTGGTTAATTTACAAAGAAGACTTTGATGGAGCTTGTGGCAGTCTTCAGGTACATAAAAAGTCTCTGCTGAGAGAAGGACCATTTTATGGTACTGAATTCAAACAATGGCCATGGTGGTCCAGTTTGAGCATTGATAGGATTTATATTTTTTATGTATATTTAAACTCAACAATAAAATGCTTAGCTGAACTGGAAAATCTCCATTTGGGGATTTAAGGAATTATTTAGACATAACCTGTCAAGGCTTCTGTAGATGACTTGAACTGGGGCAGGGGATGGACTGTGTCACTTCTTAGAGTTGCTTTGAGCYCCATGTTTGTATGTCTGTGGTTTTCTTCTGAAATGTCCACTGTGCAGTAATGTATTATCAATATCAGTCAATGAACTGAAAGACTCTGGGAATGTGGTGGTGAAACTTTCTCATTGGTAGCAGGAGATTAACATCAGATAAGAGCTTTGGTACTCCTGTTCCTATTTCCTAGTCTRTTCAACTGTTAGTTGAATAGTGTCATTGATGTGCTCCTTGCCATGGTATTAAAAACACTCAATAAAAAAGCCAAAATAGTAGGGGGCAAAGGAGATTTCATGGAAGACCTGCAATTTTCTATCACTTGGCTACTTGGCACCTCAAAAAGCACAGCCCTTAAACTGTGGGACAAACAAATTGTTCAGTCATTTTAATAGAGAAGCATCTAAGTTATAAGCAAGAGTTTTGCTGTTATGTTTACTCAGAGGCTAAATATAGAAAACATAACATTTCTTCTTTGGATGATAAGAGATCAGCTTTATTTGTCAACTACTTTTCTCCCCAGCTAATAATATAAAAAAATTACAGTACCCTCACCATTACGCTCACTGAATTCAGTAGAGCTGGTGGCTGATTTTAGGTCAATATTATAATTAGAGTAGTATGGTACCGTTTTATTTTAATTTTGTGGAGAGCTGAAGCACAGGTGTATTCAAGGCTGATTAAGCCTCCAAAATTCTATAATGAAATGCAGAGTAGATATGTATAATTTTTTTGCAATATATTTCAATTATTTCAATGGGAGGTAGGTGTTACAATGTGATTTAGATTAAATGTATTTTCAATGTATCACTATTCATTTTAATAAAGAAAAACAGTACAGTCTATAAGTAATTTGAACATTTAGTCATGTACAAACAGGCAGAATAAATGAAGAAAAGAATGATACTAGAAAGCTGACTCAACTCTTTTGTCCCTTGATCTGCAAGGATGGAGGAGCCAATGGTACTTAACCAAAATCTCCAGAAAAAACTTGTGGAAGACAAAAGAAAAAGCATACCTCAAGTTCTTTGTGGTGCTTGTTGAGGACTCGTGCAGATTGTGTGTCTTATGGAAATGTCTGTCCTTGATTTTCCTGAAAAGGCAGCTCACTCATGTGTCAAATTCTCAGCTCAACAGAGCAAATATTCTAAGTTCAAAGTGAGTATTAATTATGTACTTAACTATTTGCAAATAGTACAACACAAATTTTAAATTGCTGGCATACTCTGGGGAAACATGAAATGGTGAAGTTTTCTCCTGGAACACTGGGGAAGATTTCTGTCTCTTCTACTGGAAATACCAACACAGTAGGTTCCTGAGAAATGGTGGACAATGATGTTGCATTGCTGAGCACCCTTTCTTGCATCACTTGTTACTGGAGCTCTGCATGTTTTGGCATCCCTGAATGGAAGGGATTTATTAGACTCCAAAAGACATGAAGCAAATGAATCCTGCAGATAACTCCATGGTAATTTGTACCCTCTGAACATTGATATAGTGAGAAATCTGGCTGGTTTTTTTAATKGGATAAAACATCCAAAAAGTGGAATCCTTGGATTTATGCCCCATTCAGAGGTAACATGTAACCACAATTTACTCCCTATGGTGTTTTTGGGTTGTCCTAAAGACCACTKTTGGGTTTGTTTGGGTTGGTTTGTTTCTCTTTTTCCCCCTCYAAGAGCCATCACTGCATAGTTAAGCTACTGGTGTACTGTACACTCCCACCTGCAGYTTTGGGTTGCATCCATTGGAAGTCCACAGTGGCATTACAGAGTAACAATCCCTTCAGACTCAAGCAGTTGAAGTCATGCAAAAGATTTTGTCATTTGTCATTATAATCCAATACAGCAAAACAGTTACCTTATAGGGATGAGGATGAGAAAGGCTTTTATATGATTACATCACAAGATGATAAATGAGAGCAATTTGTGTTCATTATGAGAACAGCATCCCAAAGAGAATGTTGTTATAAATTTTGTCCTGCTCTCCCTTCCTCCATGGCAAAACTAGCACAGCAGCTTAGAAATAAGCAAGCARGCTCTGAAAAAAATCCAGACAGAAGAAAGCAGACCAGTGAAGATTTGTCTGCATTTTACTCTGGCAGGAGCATTGAGAATTAGAAAAGTAAAGAAGAAACACAGAACGATTATTAGGACAAATCTTTAAAGTTGCCCATTTTTATTGAATAAAGAATATTTTTGTTCGGTGAAATGTTAAACCTGTGTGGAAAATAAAGAACTTGTTTGGGAAATGGAACAAAATAATATTTGAAATCAGACAATGAAAATATTTTATTYGATAAACTGAGACTGTTTCAATTTGAATGTAAACCCTGAACATTTTAGTGTTTATTACAAATCTGAAAGAAAAACATGTAAAACTTATAATTATTCTTAAGTTTTCTTTTAAGCTTGAGATGTCAATTTACTCCCACCAATTTTAAGTTGACACAGCTGCATTTTCAAAAGAAGAAATTTTGGAGGGTAAGTTTTCAATCCACTCTATAACTGATTGACTACTGAGGTCAGGAAATAATCCTCTCTTCCTTTTCCCATATGTATCACTGCAGCAGCAACAACAGACTGGAACAAAATCCTCTGATGCATTTGCTTTTTGTGGCCTGCTAATGGCCAACTATTCAGCCATGATGCCTTAGTTTGTGGTTATGTGGTCTGGATTCTAGGATTAAGACCAGCAGCATTCAGTCTTGTATCTTTATGTCCATATAAAATGATGTTAGGAGGTCTGCTTTCCTCTTTCCACCCCTATTTTTCTTCTCTCCAACACTTTAACAATCTCTTCATCCTCCCTATATCACCGGTGATATTTACAAGTGGGTCATGGAAAAAGCAAAGCAAACACGCTTTGTACTGATAGAGAAAAGATCAAGGATGAGCTCAAACACCTGTGAGTCCTAAATCCTTATTGCTGTGTGCTCTGAAGCTGATTGAAGCCATTACTGGATAGTGACTTGTCTGTGCAAGTAAAAGGGAAGAGTGTGAATTGAATTGGTACTTTTGTGGAATAGTCAGCACTAATGGTCAAGGGTCTTGTGATGCTCTTAAAACCCTCCAACAGAGGGTTTTTCTGCTAAATTGAAGAGCTTAAAGGTACTGCTGAGGAGTGTTGTGAAGAGGGGGAATCAGGAGAGTCCAGAGCAAATGGCAGAGCTCTAGGAATGAGGTGGCTCTGGGAAAACAGCAATGGGGAGCAGGTCTGTGGGTGCTGATCTCTCCTATCAGGAGATGGTGCAGAAAAGTAAAATGAACGTATTTCCATGTGGAAATTAGTTGTGCTCTCTCTGTTCTGGGCCTCTGTCTCTCCCATAACTGTGATGGGGGAGAAAGAGGGCACCAGGCTGAAGGGAATTGCAGATACTGTGTGCTCACATCAGCAGGTGATGTCAGGACATCAGGGGAGTAAGCAGAGTAAGACAACAGCCTGGACTTAATCTGGATTCTGCAATTTATTTAAGAATTGATGAGATTATGACCAARCTGTCTCCCTATCTTCAACCCCGAATTTTGTAATCCTATTACTTCCCTGTCCCACTGAGGTAGGGAGTGAGTGAGTGAGTGGCTAGGTGGGCATTTGGACCTTAGCCAAGGTTAACCAACTGTGCAAAGTCAGACTCTGAAGTTTATGTATTCCTCTAACTCATGCAGGTGAAGCTGGGGGGGAGAAAAAAATGGCACTTAAAAAACTCTTCAGTATGAAGTGGCCTCAGCATGAGATACTTCAGATCTGTATCTTCTTTCAGGATTTTTTTGCTACCAGTCAACTACTTCAGCAAATTATAATAGGTGGTTGTTAGTCACACTTGCAGTCRGAGTAGATGCTGTGAATTTCAAAGCATTTAAAACACTGGTAGCAAACAATACCTATTTTTCATTTGAATCTTTCTCTTGTGTATAGGTTGAACTACCTACATGACATAGTTTATTAAACATCTACCTGTGAGAATAACTGTAGTATCATTACTTTTACTTTATGCCAGATGTTGTGGACCTAGCCAAGCAAACCTGCTCTAATCACATCTATCACTATTGACCTAAGTGAATAAACTCACTTTCCTATTGCCAGCAATATATTTTCTCCTAAATAAATGTTTATTGGTACCTAGCATTTTGCAGTGTTTCCCAACACTGGAAGGAGTTCATGCATAATCAAGTTATTTCTTCTCACTGTAGTTTTAACAAGTCTAGAATTCTAGCACTTCAAAATATTTTTTGGCTATTACCACACACACTAATGTATATTATGAGCTATCCTCCCAATAGCAACACTTCAAATCTTCTATTTGACAGGTGGCAAGCAGAAAATGGTATTAATTACACTGCCATGGTTTCTTCCAAGCCTCCCATAGARCCATAGAATTGTTAATGTTGGAAAAGATCTCTAAGACCATCAAGTCCAACCATTAGGCCAGCACTGCCAAGTCCACCACTAAACTGTGTCCCCAAGTGTTTCTGCCTCTTCCATTTACTCATGCTGCAGTCATGTTGAGGGAGCAACACCACTTTATGTGACACAGTTCCATGACAGTATTAGTCAGCTAAAGTACGTTTTCTGAAACATCTACCTTCTAACCTTTGAATGGAAAATAGTCAGCTCTTCATTATCTCTCAAGCTAACGTATTTGTGAAGATGGAGAAACAACAGAAGCATCAGGGAGAAATTCCTGTAGCTCGTACTGATGGTTGGAATCTGGAGAGATAGAAATTAGTGCATACTTTAGGGAGATAGGCAACTTGTTATGGTACTTAATTGATTTTTAATCTTCTTTGAAGCTATGGCTGGGGCTCTTATTTTCAGTAAATTGTTTCTAGGCTTACTCTCTCATGCAGTAGAATAATTAGACTTGTTCTCCCTTACTTATTCTTRACTGTGTGGAGAGGAAGGAGAGAAGATTTGAACCTTGGTCAATATATTCTGGATTTAATGCATAATCTACTGATGCTAAAYGGAGAAAAATTGTGAAACACATCAATAAGATAACTTCAGAGATGGTAATTAATTAATTTTGCTAGGGTGAGTTCTGTGAGGAGTTGCAGACTCTAGATAATGCATGTATGAAATGTCAGTGCTGCCAAAGTTTGGGACTCCAATTTGTTCAGGTATGTSCTATTTTTCATAAACCTTAAATGCTTCCCATATTGTTACTAAATTTTTTCTTGTGTGGCTTTRAGTATATTGCTGTAAAAGTAGTGCTATTTTTAACTGATTTTTWAAAATCAGTTTTGTCAGGATTTTTACTTTCAGTATTCATCTCCAGTATTCATCCTGTCTTACCTTACCTGCCACTCATGTCTCTGATTTAAACTTTCTAAACAGATTCATTAATATTCTTGATATTATAAAAACATGATTATGGAATATGCCTCGAAGGTAGAAGTTAGAGATCAGTAGACCCAAAATTTTATCACTCTTATGTCTGGCTTCAATCAACAGCCAGCAATGTGCGACACATAAATATTTTTAGTTGTTTTTATCCTGTATTATTTTGATCTATAAATTGATATAAATTCCAGTAAAGATGCCACCTGCACCGAGGAATGACAAGTAGGCATCAAAACTGACAGGAGACTTTAACATCTTACTGAAGCATAGCAATCATTTATGAGCAAGCTAGGTATGGAAAAAGGCTCCAAGTCCAACTGAGACTTTCACATCCATAAGTAAGAGAAAACCTTTCAATTAAAATAATGGGTGAACTGTTTTTCTTRTTTAAAAGAAAAGAGATATAGGATAAAAAAAAGAACTGGTCCAATCCTTCCCTGAAAGTCTTGAGGTAGAAGATGTGATGACAGCAGGTGCAATGCAGGAACCGAAACCAAGGGGCATGTCATATGTCAGTTGAATCAGAGTCCTCTTATGCCAATTTTGAAGAAATAAAGGCTTTCAGGAGTGTAGTAGGATGTTCATATTTGCATCTCTGWGGTCAAAGGGAGAATGCCAGTTCTTTGTATTGAGTAAGAAAATACCACTTAAAGAATCAGATCCAGTTCTGGAGAAGTGTTTTTGTACCTAAGTCTCCAATTCTAAGTCTTGTAGAAATAAAACATAAATTGTTTTGAAAAGAGAAATAAAAAGAAATAGGTCTCTTCAGTGCAAGTTGTAAGACACTTTTATAACATGTTACTTATCCTGGAGGAGCAACAAGTATAAAGGGTCTACCCCTGGAGCCCTCTTGGTGTTACTAGCTTCTAAGATCAAATATAACTTGATGGTAAAGTCTTGTGACTGACAGCTGAAGAATGAGAACAGTAGATTTTAATTATAATTAACAATAGGCTAGATGTGATGAGCAGACAGTAAATATTTTCAATATTTACAACAATTACACGATAATTACAATATAAGGTAAATACAATATATATGGTTATATAATAATATTTATATTATTATCACCAATGTCGTCTTGCAGTCCCAATCTTTTTCTTTCCCCTTTGTTTCATCTGTTTTAGTCTGTTTTTGTCTGTACTTGTGGGTTTCTCTTTATTACATCTGTATTGTGCTCTGTATTAGACTCCCATGACCTGTTTGGAAGCCTTGAGGCTTTATTGCAATTTGCAACAAGATAGAATTAGAGGCCAAAATAAAATCAACAAGAAACTAGCTTTAAAAGTGAAATGGTTTAACTAGTTTAGYAGCGCAAGCTGGGAGCAATTCAGGAAGTAAACACCTTAGACTCAGGAGAGTAAATTAGGTTCTTTAAACTCTTTTGATTTTAATAATCTCTTTATAACAAGGAAAGCAATTTTTTTGAAAGCATAATATTTAATCTGACAATGTTCCTTTAATAGTCTACCTATATTCACTGTGGCTGCCACAGTCTCTTAGCTAGTCTTAAATGTCACTGTCTCCAAAATGCTTTTGCTCTCTCTGCCCACTCACACATTGAGTGTGCTGCCTTGCCAAAGACCATTTGCTGCAATTTTAGCTGCAAAGCTCCTGCTTCAATTCCTTTCTTCCAGTAAAGAAAATGGCTGAACTATGGATYGTGGCAAAGCTAATCTTAATTGGGAACTTGTGGTCAGTGCTTGCTGCCTCTCCTGTCACATCTGGGGTGCTGTGGCAGCTGCTGACCACTTAACCTCTCTTTTCCCTAAGGGGACTTTTCAGCCGTCCATTTGGAAACTTTATGTAGATTTGAGCTCTCGTCTGTCTTACAATGATCCCAGATTTTTCTCTGGAAAYGTTTGCACATTTTAGGAAGAGTTAATGACCTGCTTTCCCTCCATTCTCTACTAGTTTCAGTTTGAGTATCTTCTGTCCAATTACCACTGTCATTAAAAATGTTGTGGAAGAAAGAAAACTCAGGCTGGAAAATGKAAGAGGAGTACAAGACAGCACATGACCTTACACAGAGTAAGAGATGAGCACTGGATCAAAGCAGCTTCAATGGGAAAGCTCACTGTGCATAAGGGAAGGCTGGAAGGCCTGGCCTTGAACACGGAGTCCCATGGGAACAGAAGCCATTTCTGGTGGGTTCCCTGTCTAAACTGGGTGACAAGTGGTTCTCAGAAGGACCTTCATCCTTGRGGGGTTGCTGCTGCTTTTTGCAGCCTTGCTCTCTCTTTTATTTTAGCTCATCACAATGTATGATGTATTCTGTCATCTGTGTTCTTTAAAAGCTCCTGGAGATGTCTTACAGCATTACCTCATTCATTCAGCACAGTTTACATCTTTCTTTGGCATTTTTTCAGTAGCTTGACAACACAGCTGTCAGAACAAATCACTCTGCAGATCCATGTATTTATTGTGTAGCCATGTGTATGCACACACACACACAGAGACACATATTGAAAGTTTAGATAAATATCCCCCAACATCTTACTAATAAAATCACAGAAGAATATGTGGTTAAGCACTAAATGCAGGCCTAGGAGGGACACAACATCCATAATCAGAATATTGTCTCTGTTTTTGTAAGGGAGAGAACAGAAGGGAGAAATAGAAGAACACTTACCTCATGAAAAAGTTAGGAATATACCCAAGTGCCAGTTCAAGTCAGCGATCAAGCACGTATCATGTGTGTAATGATTTTTTTTGCGCAACTTTTAATGAACAAAGCATTTTTAGAAAGGCGTCAAATTTACCATTTGAGTGTCTTTTATTAGTAAATTAATGTCCCATTGTGAGAAGCATTGTAAATGTATATCATAAAAGAGTGTTGCTGCTCTGCCCTGAGGACTTTACTGCCTATAGAGCCAAACAAAGGGCTGCAGAAGGGAAATAATTTTCAAATTGAAAAGTAAAAATATCTCTGATCCAAGCCTTTTATATAAGTTGCTAATGAACTTCTTGGTCTTTCTCATTTCCCACATTAATTTATTCAGAAGGATGAGAAAGTGCCCTGTTACTATGTGGTGAACTGATGGGAGGAAATGATTGGACAGACTGGTTACTGGTCACTGGAAGACAGAAATTCTTCTCTAGACTGGACCAGATTTTTGTGATGGAGCATCACCTGTGAAGGTGTATCTACATTTCCTCCAGCAACATCTTGTAGTTCTGGAAGTTTTACAGTCACCCCTTGGAAGCYTAATGAAGAGGTTACCTAGGGGTTATCAGCTCCCCTAAATGTTTCAGCACTCTACAGGACGCTTTTGGTGTCAAGTCAGCCAAACTGCTAAACCTTGTAGCATTGTCAAATTTCAACTGACCRCACCAGGACTTGTGGTGGTACAAGGTCTTTAGGGCCATCTTTACTTAAGGAAAAGATGTTTTGAAAACTGTGTGGGAATTTTTACACTGAAATATCAGAAAATATACAAAATGCCATTCGGTTTCCAACGGAGGAGAACGGATGCACTTCCTCAGTACTGGCTGTTTAGCAAAAATCAGTGCTGCTGGAAAATAATTAGTCTTGTAAATCATTGTGCAGTCGGTGAAACATGGCATCTCCACTGAAACCAGTGGCAACTTCTCCCTTGGCTGATGCATTTTCTTCTTGAGCAGTGCAGCCTATTATCTGAAAGAATTAGATCTGTAGACAGAGAGAATTTATAAGAATAGAACCAGAAAAAACTTGAGAAAGAAAAAAAGAGCAACAAATCCACTGAGAGCACAAGGAAATGGCCTTTTAGAATGGACTTTTGCTGTACTTCGCAGAATCTTAGAGAACTATGAAATATTTTACACATTCTCTACTTTCCCTCACTGCTAATGCCTCTCCACACAGAAAATATTCAAATTATTTAAATATTTCATACTGTAGAACATAGCAGTACAGTGCAATATGTGTAGATACACGTGGGAAAAGGATTTTAATATTACTTTTAGAATCACAAATTATTCATGGAGTGCAAATAACAAACTGGTGGAGAGCACAATCTGTGATAAAAGCACTTACCTTTTCTTAACATTTTCCRATGTAGTTGGCATTGACAGATCATCAGACCTTTAGTGCATTATTTATTAAATGTTTTAGCATAAGTTTTAAATATTCAGTGAGCACTTAGCCCACAAAAGACATGGCTGACTGAAGATGCAGTGATGCTGATGACAGAAGCCTGTTCCACAGTTCCCTCCAAACTACTGGTACACACAGTTTATGTTTTAATAGGGACTATTTTTCTCTTGCTTGTATTACTGATTCCATCCTTTTGGGAATTGTGACTTATGCATCACTGTGTTGAGAATGCAATCCAGTATTTTACGGACTGCTGTGCGTGTCTTTACTGTATTTAACTGAGAAGATAAAAAAACACTGAAAGGGTTRCACTGGTTAATGTACCAAAGCTAAAGCTGAAGGAAATGTATTTTCTAGACTAATTTATGGCTTTCTAGGAAAGTAAAATGTGAAGAGCCAACAACTTTAGTAATTTAAAACAATGAAGTACACAAGAACATAAACTAACACATAACCTTCAGTGAGTGCTCTGTCTGCTCCTTCCGTTTGTCCCAGCACACTGAAACGAATAGAGTGTATTTTTCTGAGAATACAATCTCCTTAATTTAATCTATGTGTCTCTAGTTCTTCAGTGTTTTATTGAATTTGGAGATTGTGCCAGAGCAATATTGCAGAACAACTTCAAAACTTTAGGAAACCCAGATCCCAACTTGTGTTTGTTTTTTAATAAATAGACCATTTCCTCCATTTCCCAACTAGACTCCTTTTTWTGAGGAACAAGGGTAACTATTGCACTTCAGGTTTATTTCTGACACTAGTATGGTATGAATTTTGTGACCATCAACTTATGACGAGCCCAAAAGGCTGATACGCAGCATTAGAGAGGAGATGCAAACAAAAATATTAGAAGAGAAATCTCGGTGTGGTGAGGTTGGTTCCTTTTGTGAGTATGAACACTGTTGTAGCATGACCCTCCAGCAATGGCTGATTCAACTCCTTGTGCTGAAGAGAAGAGAACACCAGGACTGCTCAGGATGGAAGGAAGCTTTGGGCTGAAGTGGTCRATGTGCCTGACAGCAAGGCACGTTTGAGGGGTGCACGCCCACATCCGAGCTGCTTACCTCGGTCACCCTGAGTTACCTTCCACCAGGGAACCTCCTACCTCCTGACTGATACAATTAGACCTGGTGTGCTGGCAGCCTGAGAAATTAAGAGCCCTGAATCTGAAGAACCAGTTACTCTATTTAACTGTCRGTAGGGAAGGCATTAGAGGCAACTCTCTGTATCCAGGAGATTTTTCATTTTTACACAAAAAATAATCAGCTTTACATKATTTTTACCAGGCCAGCATAAGAAAGATAGTGAATAAACAAACTTCCACAGAGAAGCAATACTCACAGAAATTCTGTAAAACGGTGTTGTGGGTCTTCCTTTATAAAGTTTGCAATTTGGGGTTTTGAGTCCAAAACATAATTTCCAAAAGGATGCATACCTAAGTTAAGGCACAACCTACTTCCCTGTTTGTTGCCACATTTCTCTTCACAGAGAAAAAGCAAGACACAACTCTTCCCAAGAATATTTCTGGGTTTCACATTCTCTGAACCTCAGAGAAAGAAAAAACAATTCTTATCTCATTTACTGTGCCTGTGCTGGTTCACAAGTGGAATGCATTGTGGAAGATTGTTTACCTGAAGAGAATTGGTAATTGGATTCTGGTGTGAGTGTTTTGATTCCCKGACCAATKGAATCCAGGTGTGTGTGTCGGGACTGTTGGCTGACAGTCACGAGATGTTGTGCAGTAGAGTTGAGTGCTTGGCAGATTCAGTTTAGCTGYAATGTAATATAGTGCAATATAATATAGAATAATAAAGTATAATAAAGTAATTAATTAGCCTTCTGATAAGATGGAGTCCTCCTCATCATTCCTCTCCTTYGTTGGGGGAAAAAATRTCTACTATACCTGTTGCTAAACCTTACATTAAAACTAAACTTCAAATTTTTTCTTTAATTTCTGCTGTGTATTGGCAGATGTCAAGACCTTGTTAAAAAATCTCACTCATTCATATGGACACCTTGCTAGCATAACCTGTTTCATTTCATCTCCTGAGAGAGTCCTTGAAGTGTGGCCATAACACAGTGTATAAACCAATTTAAGTTTAAATAAAGTCAATGAAAATGCCAYAATTTGATTCTCAAGAAAAATTTTATTCCCATCATTGCATGGGAATAAAAAAAAATCATGGGAAGGACTTTAAGATGTCATTTAGTCCATGTAATTGCAAAAATGTGGTCCAAAATACAGACACTGTCCCTAACAAATTTCAATCTATTCAGTCTTAAATTCTCCAAAGGAGAAAATTCCTCAGTGTTGCTCCATATATATTTATATGTATGTATGTAATATATATATATGTATGTAATATATATATTTATGTATTTGGTGTGTTTAGTCCAGTGTAAAACTGTATTTATCATTAAAAAGTTTTGCAGCAGCTAACCATAATCTCCTTTGTTTTAAATCCAATTAGTTTCTTCCTGTCATATCCCCAGTAAATTAAAAAGTGAGAATTTTCTTTGTACAAGCTTTTGAAATATTAGAAGGAAATTAGTGTGCCTTCCCCTTCTCTTTCTTAGGCTGAGGAGGCTCCTCCACTCTTTTCTCCCAAGCTGTGTTTCTCAAGTCTGTTAYAATTCCTTTTCTCCTAGAAAACAGGCTCTAGGGATGTGTCCTAAATAACACTGAGTAGGGCCAAATAATGGCTTCTAGTATGTTTGGGTCTGTCACCTGTTAGTACTAMAGGGATCTTGATGCTTTGATGGGACCATTGTGCTGTGGAAGAAAGCCCCAAATCAGYGCTTACTGCAGCTCCCACATTTTCTGTAGCAGATCTGTTACATCAGTTTGGGTAGCACTTCRAACAGGAGTGGATTTGATCAGCCTGTGCCATGTTGAATAACTCTGGTTTGTTTTTTCTTAATACTTTCAAAACCATTTCAAAGCCTGCTTCAGTGTATTTGTCTCTCTTATCAAAATTAACTGCATCCACAACTCCTATTTACTATGAATGCAGAAGAAAAGATTATAAGGTCTATGTCTCCTTGAGCTTTTAAGCAAGTCATTTACTATTATTTTCTCTTTTATATGAGTCAATCAGTATTTTCAGATGCTTAGAAAATACCTAATACAGCTATTTTGGTCTCCTATTATGATTTCCATCTTTTWCCCCCAATGGAATGATATATTATTATACTTAGTTGATATAGAATGATATATTATTATACATAGTTGTATTTTTTTTCAATTTCCAGTTCTTCAGATTTGTTGTTCCCTCAGGTTGTCTTTAATCTTTTCCTGTTCCTTCAGTTCTTGAAGTCTCTTTTTTTATTGGTGGCCTACTATTTTAGTTTTCTTTTCTGGCTTCTTCCTATATTTAGCTTTTTTATAGAGAGCAATACCCATCCTGGCTGCTTGCAACACCTTGCCAATAATTTTTGTGTCAAAAGAAAAGGGACAGCAAAAACAAGTTCTTATTTCTCAATAAAAATAAATATATAAATACACACACACACAMAAATCTATAAAAATGAAAATAAATATAAAAAATTTACACAGCTAAAAATAAAATATAATAAACCACTCCCACCTATGAACCTGTGTAGCTGTGTCCCATATAATTTCTGCCCTGAATTTTTATTTTCTTTTATTTTCCAAATTTTGAGTGGTTACAAGGGTCTCTGCTGAAAATGTGCATATATTATGTAAATGCTTCCAGACCTTTCTGGGAGTTTTGATAACCAGGTTGGAATAGCTGGAATCATTGTAAAGGCTGGCATTTTGACTTGGAAGGCMGTTGGGACACAAGAGGAAGGCAAAGGGGAAGATGACATAAAAAATGAGGGAAGGCAATGCCAGCAATCCTCGAATGCTTCATGTCCTGGGGTGACTTTATGATGCTCATATCTCCATTCATCTGTTTAGCCCAGAGATAAGTTTTGCACCTTTGTGATTGGTTCTGAGAGTGAAGAARGGGGAAGAAGAAGTCACCTATTCCTCTCCTCATATCTCCTGCTGTGTCTAACAGAAAGCAARGACCCTATGAGATGTTTCAAACCTGACCAGCTGGTAGGGTGAGGGATGAGGAAATAGGAAATAACATCAGAAAAATTTGGACAAAGTCATGGCACTCAGAGCCAGCCAGAGCCTTGAGGTGACTCTGCCTAAGCAATTAATTTTAGCCAAGCRTGTTAGCAGCACCAGATGGCCTTTGAACAACAGGAAAAATGTTTCACTGGAACACACACTGCAACATGGAACATCTTAAACCAGGGAAAGCTCAGGCTGAATCAGAATATGAATAGGTAAGGGATGCAGTACTTACTGCTGCGCCTTTGTGAGATAGATCCTCACCTCCAGGCTGTTCCCGGGCCAGAGGCTGAATGGCTGTGATGCAGCAGCTGTTTGGTGCCACAAATGCCACTGAGTTCTCACTCTGGGCCCTGAGGACATGCCTTCCTCCCCAGGTGTAGCGCCTGCCTGCTCACTGTCCCCCTGCTCTGCCTCTCCGCCTTGCTCTCCTGCCTGCCTCAGGGGGGCTCCTCCGCCAGAAGGGAGTTTGGTTGCTTCCAGGGAAAGAGGAATCTCTCCTGTCTTTCGAGGCCAAGGCAGCTTCCCTCCCCCCTGCCCAYGTATAGCATTTGGCAAATTGGTGCAGGGCAGAGGCTCTCCTCAGCTCACCTGGGTGCAGACCTAGAGGGGCCACTATCCCTGCCCTCCAGCAGCAATCCCTCATGCTCACAGCCAGATGTTGTGTGCAGCTGTGCACCCAGCAGYCAGGCAGCGACAGAGTGGGTTTGTCACGCTAACAAGCCTTCCATTAGTGGCTGAAGTGGCACAGATGTCTCACACATCACCAGARCAATGTCCCCAGTCTCTCCTGCCTGTTAGCCTGTGTAAGATGTCCCTTGCTCACTGGCTGGCTGGGCAGCCCTCACAGGCTTGTTGGCCAGTGGGCTGATGCCATCCCCTCATCAGTGGGCGCTCTAATTTGGTGCCTACTACTGATTTTACGGTGCCATTTGTCAAATTTGACTGAAAGTGGCTAGTGAGCTCAAAAACTACTGAGAAGGAGGGACTGACAGACAGCTGAACAGATGAATGGGCAGATGGACAGTAAGTGTCACAGCTTAAGCCTCCCTTTTATAGCAAGTCAATCTGAAAATAATGCRGAGTGAGACAAATTATTTCTTTTCCCCCCCACCTAGAGACATTAATCAAAATGAGCACCTATGAAAACTTCTCTTTTTTGGGGATATTTTTTCTGCTGGCTGAAAAGTAACGAATGAAAGAGATTTCAAGCCAGAGTAGTGTATTAGTTTACCACAAGGTGGATGAGTTKCCTTTGAATTGCCACAAAATATACCTTTGCACTGTGCATGATCCCAGTGCAAATTACAGAGAAAACTGCCTTTCTTACCACTGTAGCACTTGCCACTCTACTTCTGCTGGGAGAATTTCAGTTTATCCCTGACTGTGAGGGAGGGAGTAGAGAAGAGGGATAGGTGAATGATCAGAAGCATTTGGAGAAAAGGTATAGAAATATAATTTAAGTGTAAAAATCCAGAGTCCTTGAAGGTTTAATGAAAATATCTGTGACCTCACACAATGGGTTTGGTACTCCAGCATGTAGGTAGCCTGACTGTGTTCCTGATTTAGGTATTTGTGCAGTGCCTAAATGCCAAAAGCAAGAATTGAAATTCAAATAAAGATTCTGGTCGTATCTAACAAGAATGATTCACCAGCAGCCGTGGGACCTGCCAGAGAAGATTGATGGAGAACTTTCAAAGACCCTGAAGTGCCCTGAGCACTGTACAAAGGATAGACTAAGACCTTTCATCYGAGGCAAAGGGAAATACGTTAGGTACTGCGCATCTATTTTAATTGATTGCTTTAATCTATGGAAGTTCCAGGTCTGTTTTGAACTCCAGGATTAAAAATATCAGCACTTATCAAAGATAAAGGTTTATCAGATACAGAAAYTGCTGTCCATTCAGCCTATATGTTTAATTCCACATCCCTTTCTTCTTTCCTCCAGTGARTTATCTGAAATACAGGTAAGTCAGTAAAGACAGAAAAATCTTTTGTTTCAGYGTATCTTCCAGCAGCATGAGGTTAGGAACCTGCTGCTCAGCCCTGGGAGAGGGGAATGCATCAGMTCACTGCTTGGTGAAACACAGAATGCTAGTCATGCTGACTACTTGAGGTATCAAATCTGCAGTACAAAAATAATCACAGGGAGAAGAGGTTGCAGCACTTGCTTTTTCTTTCACAAGAATGGGTACAGGCTACTTATACACGGGATCAAAGGCAAGTGAAAATCAAACATGGAATGTTATTGATTGAAGCTGTCCTTACAGTCATTTTTCACTGGCAATTTCTGTGTAACCTTTAGACATCAAAGGMTGGTCACACATGGAAATGGGCTGCCACGAACTCTTTATAAATCTCTTTTCGGATAAAATTTATAATCCTGTGGAAATCTTTGTTAGTAGGTAGCTAAAACATAAGACGAGAGAAAAAAAGTTTACTCTTTATGCTCTTTCAAAATACAATCACTGCTAATGTATGCAATTTCCTAGGAGAGCACCCTTCCAAGGCCACCAGCCTGGCAAAGACAACATTAATTCAGTTACAGCTGCTCGTAATTCTTTGCTAAAGAGAGAWTGTTGTGTCATGTGTGCTGACAACTGAAACCAGCAGTACTTATTAATCATGGGCTGGATTTTCCTCTGAACTCTGCTTTTCTGTTACCATATTTCTTTCCACCTCCTTTCTTTAATTTTCATCTACCACCACCTATTCTTATTTCCCCAAATCACTTGATGTACAATAAATCTTTGCTGTAAGGAGTAATCTCTCAGTGCCTCACAGGTTCCTGCTGCAGTTTGCAGGGCCTTCATTTTGCAAGCACAAACATGGTGATGGAATAGGTCATCTTATATCTCTTTTCACTGCTCCTAGGCCAGGAAACAAGCAGGGTTTTCTGCACCCACTGCAAACCTACTCACCTCTGCTGGTCTCACACACAGACAATCACAATCACTTGTCCAGTTATTCATGCACAGATTTCATGGCAACAGATGTAAGGGAGGAYTGCAATAAGCTCTTCTTCCTTTCCTTCCTTCAAGAGCTGAATATTGCARAAATATCATGCTGGTGATGAAACTTCATGTTTTTTACCATCATGACCCARTTTGATCTCCTAAACTTTCAGAATGTTTATAGAAAGTACATAAAATTACTTCAGATGACAGGGAGAGATTTTCTGCCAAAAAGGAAGGAAGAGGTATACTGTTTTGCCTGTAATTTGAGCATATTTCATGTGGGAATCATTGACAGGCAAAACCCATTGACACTCTTGGGGYTGTTAACAATCATTTGTTTTGAACTAGAACAACATTTTGGACCTGATGTGAAATCTATTGATTTTATTTGAAGAAGTCTTCTAGATCTCCACGAGCTTTCAATCAGATATTTCAGTGTCATGAAAAGGGGGAATTRTCTAAAGTTCCTCATACAGGTCAGCCCAATATTTGCCCCAGAGGGGGAATTAATAATGTTACAATCTCAGACAAAATTTAACAGAGGATGAGCTGGAAATAAAGAAGCATCAGCTCCTGTCAGCACTGGTTGCTGCTAAAGAGAACAATGTCATCTTATTTTCTTCTTCCATTTTTCCCACATTTCTTTCCAACCTAAAATGTTTCTCTTCAGTTACAGAAAATTAGTTATAGAAACATTTTGTGAAAATYACAGGATTGTTTCTCATTTGCTTCCCTGAAAAACCTTCAAACTGTAACAGAGAATGGAGAGACAAGATGTCAAACTAGATTTCCTTATCTTTGTCTGAATRAAAATGCTCTGGTGTTTGCTGAATCCCCCCAAAGTCAGAAAAGAAACTTGTGAAATATTCAATGAATGAAATCAATTAACATTCAGAAATTTGAAATAATATTTTTGACAAGGTGGTTCATACTGTCAAATTTTCAGAAAAATTTACTCTTCATTGTGAAGTTCAGACAAAAATATAGGACACCTCCTGTGGAAAAAACTTTTATAACGACATGTATTGAATCAAGAAAAGTCTGAGTTAAAAGTCCTGCTGTTTAAAGAAAATTAAGTCTTCATAACAGAAAAGATCAGTGAAGGAAAGTGAAATTTCCCTTAGGAAGCTGACAGAGTAAAAAGACCTCTTTCTTATAATTTCATCATACCTGGAGCTGTTTAAAAGACATAGGAAGGAATCCACAATACAAACACAGTGTCCTCAAGAGTTCTTCTTTGCTCACATTACAGTGGGCTGTCATTTGAGAACAGATGCAATTTTTACAGATGTTTCCTCCCCTCCCCCCCACCATGGACCAGCTTTATTAACTATTCTATTAACTATTTTATTAACTTTGCTCTTATTCCAGTTATAAAGTCTTAATATTGCTCTTATTCCAGTTATAAAGTCTTCCATGGAGTTGCCTTTGCTCATCTTCCACATCTCTCTTTCTCAGCCCTTTCCCTGTCCCACTCCAGGCTTTGCCCTGCGATGGTGGGGCTGCCTTTCCCTGCAGCCTGTCCTTCATGGAGTGTGTCATTGTACACCACTTTAGCACCTCACTGATAACCACTTGTGAGGTCCCCAGCTGCCACGTCTTTGCTGCTGCACTTCTGCCTCACCTTTATCAATTTATGAATGTTTATTTTTTTAGCTTGGGAAATCAATCTGAATGAGTTTATGCATTAGATGAAATGGCACTGTACTGCCCAAGTATTAATATATCTTCCTATTTGGTTCAAGAGGCAAATCTGTTTGAGCAGTCTGATGAAATGTACTTAGAAGGAGACTTGAATGCAAAATTGAAACTGTAGTATAGTACTTAAAAAGAAAGAAAAAGAAGGGAATCTGCATGCACGAGACAAGGGTTTAAAATAAGAACTGCTTAGGCCAGGTCATTTTATACTAGAGGTATTAAAGCACAAGAAACAAACTCTCATATTGTATTATTTTAAACGACAATTTTAGGAGATAAAGAAAATGCAAATGTTGTCTGGAYGAAGGATGAATAGTCAGAGGAGAAAATAACAGACCCAGAATTTCAGTTACATCCTCACCTTGTGAGCACTTCCAACTTATTCTTAAAACATAAAAATGAAATAGATACTCCTTCCCAGCCCCCACTACTCCTAGGTCTGGTTGTAGAAATTTGTGTCTAAATCCTAATTCCCTTCTGAAATATCAGTTTTMTTTGTCTTTCACACCATATTTCTAAGGATGGTCTAGAGTGGGAGCATTTCTCAAGCCMGTATTTGGAGCCGTAGTACAGAGAAACTCTGGCCACTACATCTAAACTAAGTTGCACATGGAACATCTCCTCTCTGACTGGTAGTGTTTGTCTAAAGTCAATAATTGCCATTTGGGAAAAGAACAGAAAAAGTCTTTGCCTTTTGTTTCAGCCTTTCCTTTTGCACAAGAAAGGTTATTTGTGTYGTGGAGCTACTAGAGCTAAGCTGCAAATGGAACAGCATATCCTSGRGTCCTCAGCTGCATTTAACTTCCTTTGTTATGCATTACTTCCACTTTCAAGATACATAGACAAACTTCAGGATAAAATCCAGCACATTCCTCAGATTTTGTTATCTTTGTATCCTCTTCAATCTCATGAATTCCCATAGTGTTCCTTCTGCTCTTTTTACAAGATTTTGACCACTTCTCCATAGATGTGTTCAATGATTATAGTGTTTTACTAAGGTCTTGACCAGAAGATGTGTAGGGATCTTACAGGAAAAGTGAAGAAGCTACAATTTTGCAAAATTTTAGAAGATCTAATTTTTATTTKTATTTCAAGGACTCACAGAAGAAATTTGCATAACATGGAAAAAGACAGTGCTCTGTCTTGGGAAAATGTATTTTAATAGTGTATTTTGAAATACCACTAAAACCTGTCTTCCCATAAATTTTTTGTAAAGCAGAGTTATGAAATGGTGCTGAGACAGGTTAGTGCAGTTAAATTTTGGGCCTGACTGATCCAAGATTATACCTGCAGGACTACATATTATCAGAGACATTATATCTTGTTGACTTTCATGTTCCTATTTCATGCATCTTCCAGTCCTGAAGCATTTTTGCTCATAAATTAAACACCAGACTGGTGTTTGTTCAGCAACAGGAACATGATCAAGAGTAAGTGATTGTTTTAAGTGGCCAAGCATCCAGAGGAAAGAGAATGGACAGCTTCAGGCATAGCTGTAATCAAAAACCTGATTATTTAGAAATGAGATAATTTCAAATGAAGCTCAGCTATCTCCACTCATTGTGAATTATGTCACCCAGACCCTACTACTTTATAAGGTGATAGTATTGCTTGATCAACAATGTTTTGAAAGGCAAGATGAAAAKTTTATTGGCTCAATTTTCCTGGACAATATTGATTCCCAGCTAGAGGGATTTGGCTATGATGTGGGCAGCAGGGAAAATTTGTGGAACCCTGCTGTTTCCTGAGGCTGGGCAACCTATGTGGAAATTGCTGGTCAGGGTAGTAGTGCTTTCTATCCAAGTTCAGAGAAGTTCTATCAGATCCCCTCTGGCCCAGGTAGTCTGAAATCAGCTATGGAATAAGGCTGCAGGTAATGAAACTGCTCTGTGCTGAGTGGAATAAAAGGCATATTCTGTCTCAAAGAGAATCTGTGTTGTGCAGGTACAGGAGTGGATGCCTGTGTTCTGCTTCAGGAAAAGCTCTAAATCAACCTAGAGAAATAGATGTTGTTYTAATATATAATACGAATAAATCTCTAGAAGTAGGGAGCTGTCACCACTTCTCAGCAGTCTCAAGCTGGCATTGATTGCTCCATGCTTATGAATGTACATTTTATCCCAGTATYATGTGGAGGGTACTGCAACTTCCCCTTGCCAAACCAGAGGTGTGAGAAGTTTAAGAATAGCAGAGCTGTCTCTGTAATCCTCCTGTGTTTTGAGATCTAGCAATGAGTCCATGGAGCAGGGACAGTTCTGAGAAACAATCTTCACCATCTCCTCAGGGCTATTTTGAGCCCAAACAAACCTCTATGATTTTGGTTTCCTTGACAGCCTCACAGTGGGATTGTCTGCCTGGACTTGGATACCTGGGCAGGCCTTTTGGGCTGATTTATTCCCTTTACCACAAAATATATGTCTGGCTTTGCTGAAGTGAATAATGAATGTTATGGAGATCCTTGCTGAGTAGCAGAAACATTTTTCAGYGCATCAAGCAGCTGTATAAATATGGCACTAAAATAAGAGAAAAAGCTATGAACATTAGAAGTGTAAATTGGTAGTGATAGCCTTTATTATYCCTTCAGACACTAATAGCAATTTTATTAAACAGTTTCTTCAGTTGGCTGATCACATGAAGCACAGCAATTAGGAACTAGGTAAGATTCATTGCACAAACAAAAATCTCAGGGAAATTGTTTGTTTACTGGTTTCAGCAATATTTTCAGTAGAGCTGAAATATGTATATGAAATCCAGAGTCAGGGAGAAGAAAAGTTCACACTGAACACGGACTTCATTGCAACCAAAACTGTAGTCAAGATAATTTTTAATTTGTAGGCATCTGTTCAGGGCTTGTGGTTGTCAAGAAAAAAATTCTAATCAAGGTATGTGCACACTTAAAAGTGCTGACAAAGTGAATGCCAAGGAAATGTGAAAACAAWCCTCCTAACAAATTACTTCATTTTGTAGTAAACAAGATGCAAAAAAAAAATACCAAAAATAAACCAAAGCCAGGAAGAGGCCTGAACTTCAGATGTGCTGCTGTGAATAAGAATTGTGTTATTCAGCAGTGGTGTATACTTCCCTGAATCAAATTGTCCTATGAGTGCTGACATGTCAGCATGGAGGAACAGAATCCAGAGGGATGTATCCAGCAGCAGCAGCAGCAGCAGCAGCAGCAGGTGATCCTCAGCAGCAGGGCAGCTTGGAGAGCAGGCTTGACCCTGGTGAGCTGAGAGCAGGCAGGACTCACTGCTCCTCTTTGCTGCCATCAGGCAGGACATGGCTTGCTTTTCCCATCCCACTGATGCCTTGTCAATGCTGACCTAGAACAAAGACTTKACAGAGTTAAAGAATAAGGTAGGTATTTATTAAATGTCCTCAATGGATACACCTTGGGCAGCACAAGAGCCCAGCCAGGGCTACACCCAAGATGAACCCAAAATGGTCACAAAATGGATGATCGGTCTCAGGGTCTCACACTTTTATAAGTTCTGGTCCATTTGCATACTGGAGTTAATTGTCCAATTAGAGCTTTAGGTTATGAAGTCCCATCCTTTTTATTTTTCTCTCTTCATGTCACCATAGTTTATGCTCTTGGATCATTTGTCCTTGGTCCCCAACTAGAGAAGGAATTGTTTTGTCCACCTACTCTGTGAAGAGAGCTTACTACCCCTAATATGAAGCTCAGAACTACACRCTAAAGCAGTACAKAATGTGAAAAAYGTAAAAGCTAAAACCTGAGGCATCACTATGTCCACCTAATCTGCATCAGTTTTAAGTTGTCTGAGGATCAGCTTATTTGGTGAYTAGTGAAATAAGGTCCCAGTATTACCGGGTGGAGCRTGCCTGGGCTCGTCTGACCCTTGCTGCTGGACCAAAGGTGACAGCTGTGGTATTTCACCTCAAAGACACCTTTGACTGGCTGCATGTTGCAGCTGGGTGCTKGGGACAAGTCCAGCCAAGCAGGAACTCAGTTTTTACCTCTGATGGAAAGGCTTTAGGCGAGGTGAAGAGGAAAAGGAGACGGATTCTGCCGGAGGGTTAATCCAGAGTTTTATTCCAGGGTCACAGATCTCTGAATCTTGTAACAGCTCCAACAGAATCCTGACTGCATGGTCTCAGTGYCCTTYTAAGCCCGGGGAAAGGGGGAGGGGAAGGGATAGGTGTGCCACCAACCAGGTGTGAGCCGGGGAGTCTCAGGGGACAATGACACCTAGACAGGCCAATGACCCCAGGGCTGAGAGGCATCTTTTGAACTCCGCCAATCAGATGATGGCCTTGCTGGCCTACTGAGATTGACAGACAGCACTTAGCAAGGGGGCAAGGGGAGGGGAAGGGAGAAGGTATTGCCACACCTGGGAAAGGGCTGGGATAGCTAAAACAGGAAATTGCATCACACTGTAACAGGTGACCTTAGTGATAGATCAGCGCCTGTCATGGTAGTGGTTATTCTTCACCTGCTCCCAACCAAGAGTGGAATGAGCTCCAGTGAAGTTAATGGAAACAATGGCTTTTGCAGAGATTGAGCTCAGAGAGGCTCTTAAAGAAAAAGGCTTTGAAGGGAAGCAGAGGGAAGTTCAGACTGAGGGTTAGTTTGGCAGTGGGGGGAAAAACAGGCTTCTGCAATTAGTTCTAATGAATTATAATAAACWTAGGAAAATATCTCCCTAGATTTGCAAATTGAAGGAGTAATTAAATCTGGAATAAGCCACAGTTGACATTCTGACTTAAATGCAAAGAATTATTTATTTTGTGAAGGTTGAGCTAGGTCAGACTGTCCAGCTGTCTTAGTGACCAAGGAAATGGTCATTAAATGAGCTAATAATAGCAGAAAGGGCAAGGGAATCATATTCCCTTTCAAAATGTACTAGGAATAATGTGTTGGTGAGTCTTATGTTAGTACCAAGTAAATGAGGAGAAATGGTAATTAAGAATAAAATAACTAAAGAGCATGATATCTTGGAGGATATCAGCAGGATTTCCATGGTAGAAATTTRTGCCTGGTTGACCTCCTTTAGTTCTCTAGAACTGCTTAGAAAAATAATAAAGAAGGGAGAATCAAGCTTCTAAAAATCCTTGATCAAAAGCTATCAAAAGAAGTAATTCAAGATTSTAATGATGCATAAGGTGAGATGTAAATTTTTCCTGCTGGATTAAGTGCCTCTACTGAGCTGTTGCAATATAAGGAAACTTTCAGGGAAAAATTAAAGCAATGGTTTATACATTAGTCAACACTAAACAGAAGAGAAGCAACTTGTATCAGCAAGAGGAGCTTTCTCCCTTCCTCTCTATAATTGCATCACATCCCTGTTACAGTGAGGAAATTGATTACACTTGTTCTGTAATTACTTGCAATATTTGCAATTTTCACACTTCCAATTATCAAATGATGTCTACAGCTGTTTTTATCTCAGGCAAATGCTGCATCTCTGAACTGAATATCTTCATGCTGGTTATGTACCTGAGGCAACAGCATTCTGGAAAATTTGAGCTGTAATTTTTTTTTCTGAGAGAAGAGGAAAAACCGCAGTTTTTCTATTCTAATTTTTAACATCCTCTTTCCCAGAGTTCTAGAAGCCCTGTGCTTTGTGGCCAGTAATTACAAATTATGTTGGTATGGGGTTTTCCTTGGAACAGCATGGCTCAATTTTGGGCAGATGGTAGCCCTCTGAGAGTAAAGAAGTGAATACTGATTGTTGCAGAGACCAGACAGTCTGRTTTTCTTATGATCTGGCCCTTCTCTTCCATTGAGCCCTGTAGTGGAGAGCTRTCTGTGCTGGAGTGAAAAACTAGATAGAGCTACTTTGGAAGAATTAACCTAAATAATCTTGTAAGACTGTCCTGCTGCTGTGACAACTCTCCTTTTATGTTTCTGGAGTRCTGTAAATATATTAAATAAAGCCAAGATCTTAAGACAATCTCCTCTTTTTATGATAAATTGTCTATTTATTCTCACTCTTTATACTCTGCCAGCTSGTCAAATTCTAAACCAGTTCCAGTGAGTATTGATTTTGGTTTTTTTTTGACATTCAGTTTTGGGTACTCCTCCTTCCCATAAGAGGAAGCCTAAACCAAACCTCCCTGAAACCCCACTTCAAATTGCTTAGTTGTGGGCTTTCCTTGAGTTGCTTAGCTCATAAGTTTAGAGTGGATCTTTCTTTTATTTTTAAGAGGCTTTTTTCACAGGTTCTTGGGAAAACAAATAACCTTCTGTGGTGAATTTCTAGAGAATCATTAACCAGAGATTGGTTGCTTTGGATACATACAGAGGTACATAGCCTACTTAAAAAAAAAAAAAAGGAAAAAAGAAAAAAAGAGTAGCCATGCACAGACACAAAAACAAACAACCCAAAAAAATTTGATTGCAGCTCAGAAATGAGAAGAAGCAAAATTCTTCTCATGTGACAGCACTCATTGCAATTGAAGATGGGGTGAATAAATACAAAAAAGCAAAGAAATGGTAAGGTATGTCTTAAGGGTTGCTTCTACCTGTGTAAAGGCTGTTACACAATCCTCAACAACAACAAAAATCAAAAAGAGAAAAAAACCAAAAATTCCCCAAAAACAAAAGAAAAAAAKAAAAATATTTGAATGATAAGTAATCGATAAGTAATGAATCAATCTTTCTCAAGTCTGGAGGTACTGAGTTTATCATTGTTGTGGTTAAATGCCCTTGTGGATGCAGTGCTACATAAATTTAAAAGTTAAATTTTTCAGCTCAAGSAGTTTGATTTAATTTTTTTGCATCTGTGTTTTTTTCCTGCTAGCTTTTTTTTCAAGACATCAACAATACAAAWATGCAGAGCAATACACAAGAAAAGGTAAGACCTTGTGGAAACTAATTCCAGTGACAAACACAGACAAATTGTGGGTGGCACCTGAGCTCTGCATCAAGGATCAATTCCCAGCACTCCCAATATCCAGCTGCTCAATTCCCAGCATTGGTGGGATGTGTCCTGATAGCAGCAATGGTCCAAGATACTTGTCACAGCATGTGGAGAGTGGGATGGAGAGGGGGTGGCATGTCCACTTTGGGGAGTAAGGGCTCTTTAACATCACTCTAGAAAGCCCTGATCCTGGAAATGGGATCTGCATTCACCCACCAGGAGGTGAACTCAGGAGAGGTGATTTTCCCACCTGGCAGCCTCTGATCAGAGGGGAGCCACCAGTGACTCAGCCGGGGGCTGGGCTGCTCCCCTCACAGTGGGGGCAGCTGGGTTCCCTCTGCCAGTGCTGCCAGGTTTCTGTGAAAGTGTTTTCTGTTTCCAGTGCTTATCTGARGAGTTAAACAGGGACACAACCATATTTCTGCTTTTGGTAGCACTTAATGATCCCCAAAATGCAGATACAAGAGAGAGTTGCAGCCCTGTAAAAATATTCCTGCTGCTGTGTTATTAAGTATAATGGGATGAACGTAAGGGCAAGAAGCCTCTGATTAAGAGCAGGTTTGTGTGGTGTACATGACTCAAACTTTGACACTGTTTGAACTCAGTGCTGACTCAGTCTTACCCCTGCCCATGAGGCTGAGTTTGTGCCTGAATGTTTCTTACATCCATGCTCTTTGAATCAAATGGGATACAAAACCCCCCTGATGCAAAGAGTTTTTAGGCTGATATTTATTCTACTGACATAAAACTATGCTTTTGGGAAACACTGTGTKGTACCATAGACTCAAGAAAGYGCAGAAGAGTGATGGATACTCTCTGTGACTGAGGACAAATGGAGTTAGCTTACTGCTTCCTCTGTAGTTGCTGTATATCCTGTGGAACAAAGAATCAGACAAGGAAAATGAAGGTTTTTTTGGTTTTTTTTTTGAACACAGATATTTTTCAAGTGTCTTTGTGGTTCCCACTCCATAATGACAATAACATGGCTAGTGCCCTGGGCAAGAGGTGTAGTATTCGTGTGTACAAAAGAGAAAGGGAAATGGAAAGAGCTCGTGATGCARAAGATGGCCTTGGGCAACTGTGTTTTATGACTTGTCTTTGGATGCCTATGTGCTATCAGACTACAAATACTCTAGATCTCATCTTTTCCATCATCTCGATCATTCCACTTATGTGTATATATATATATTATATGTAGTCAAGTTCAGACAGCCACAGGCAAGAAAGGTGAGAAAGGGAGATTTTGCCCTTAGCTAAACTGTATATATAAAGGCCTGGAAAAAAAGATGCCATGTTTCATCTTCCTCTTGGTCAGGGAAGTCTGACCAAGAGCATTAAAATTCCCTCTGGTACCCCAGGTTAGCCTGGAAGAGTTGGGCCTTGGAAGACTTAACTCCCCCAAAACACCAGCAAAGTGTGAATCTTGTGGAGAGACCAGGTGCTAGGAAACTGTGCCTCCTCCCCAGGAGCTGCTTGACTGGTCTGTCCTTTGCCGCTGTTTCTAGGTATTTGCATTGCAAGAAAGGCACCAAAAATAGCAGTTCCATGAGATATGCATTGCTGCTTAAWGCTGCTTCAAGAAAGGCAGCTCTTGGAGGGTTTTGCTCCACAGCTTGAATCAGGTTCTGGCAGCAACTGGCATGGCTTGGCCCTGCAATGTCAGCTGCTGTACCGGCCTTCACTACCCCTATTCACCCATGGCTCAGCATGTACTGAGAACATTTTTACAGGGGCCTATAATGATAAGATAAAAGGAAATTATTTTAAAGAGGAGAATTATAGACTAGTTTTTAAGAGGACTTTCTTCACGGTGAGGGTGGTGGGGCAGTGGGACAAGTAGTCCAAAGAAGTTATGGATGCCCCCATCCCTGGAARTGTTCAAGTCCAGATTGGATGGGATTTGAGCAACTTGATCTGATGGAAGATGTCCCTGCCCATGGCAGGGAGTTTGGAACTAGATGATCTTTTAGGTCTCTTCCAACCCAAGCCTTTCCATGATTCTATGGCATTGCAATTGTGCTGATGGGATTCTCCAAACCAGGCTTCTGCCCAGGGCATGGCACACTGGGACTGCTGGGTCTTTCCCCTTTCTGTCTCAAGTGTTGCTACACAGGGGGGGTGCATCTGTCTAAGACCTCCATTTACAAGCATTTAGCTGTGAATCAGAGCACATTAAAGCAGGTAACTAAAGTCACTGTTGTTGAGCTGTGAATGACAAATCCTTAGGAGCAAAATTTCTGAGCAGGAGTTTCCAAGAGTCATATTGGGGCCCTCAATGGATGCAATAAACAAACATAAAAAGTTATTCTAAAATATAAAGTAAATAATGAAATTATTGATTCATAAAAACTCTGAAGAAAAAGATATGTAAGCAGTTGTGTGTCATGGTTAAACCTCAGTCAGCAACCAAGTACCATGTAGCCACCCACTCACTCCCCCACCAGTGAGACTGGGGAAAGAATCAGAAGGACAAAAGCCGGAAAACTTGTGCATCGAGAGAAAGACACTTTCATAGGAAAAGCAAGTCATGCACAGAGGCAAAACAAAGCAAGGAATTATTCACTGCTTCCCATGGGCAGGCAGGTGTTCAGACATCTCCTGGAGAGCAGGGCCCTGTYACATGTCACGGTTACTTGGGAATACAAATGTGATCACTCCAAATGTCCCACTTCCTTCTTCTTCTCCCCACTTTATATACTGAGCATGATGTCATAAGGTCTGGAATAAACYCCTTTGGTCAGTTGGGATTACGCATCCTGGTTGTGTCTCCTCCCAACCTCTCATGCACCCCGTACTTCTTCACCAGCATGACAGTACCAGGAGCAGAAAAGGCCTTTTCTCTATGTAAACCCTGCTCAGCAGTAACAAAAAATCATCATATAAACCCTGTGTTCAGCACTAATCCAAAACACAGCCCCATTCCTGCCTCTGGGCAGAAAATTAACTCTTCCCCAGAMAAAACCAGCACATTATGGTATCCTCTGGAAGTTGTTTCCTCCTTATGSTGCTTATATTCCTGTTACTCTCATGTGCTCCTAAATATATTTTACCTGGTGATGTAAGTCTAGAATTTTAGTASGAAGGAATAAACCAAAGAAAACTACATCCCATGGTAGTCTGACATACAAAAATGGATAAAAATCTGCTTAGGAGATTTGTTTCAGTCCTGGGCTGTTAATTCAAAGCCAGTCCAACCTGTCATTGCACTTCCTAGTCCAGTTCAAAACTGCACCGAAATCCATGGCAAGGCAGGGAGTGAGTTCTGACAAGGCTGAAGAACATTTTGATGGTTCATCAGGAATTGATTTKGTGGTTTTATGCAAGGTTTTGGGTGACAAGCATTCGGACTGCAGTGTGGATTCATATCCTTGTACTTGACCAGGACCCACAGACTCATGACATGGACAATGAAGATACTCAGTGAGGGAGCTTTTTTTGTTAGATGGGGGAGCACATGCTCTCCAATCTCCATGGGATTGCCTGATGACATCTAGTCTGGGATCATTATCCCTTTGTGAAACACTGTAGAAGCCATGGAATTGCACACATRTATCTCGTTCTATACCGTGCCTGATCTCCCATATCTGACAAGCATTAGGTCCAGTTCCTTGATAGGTATCAGCGCTCTTCCGTGGTCGGCTGTCTGCTTACAGTGGCAGAGAGCTATGAGGACTGAAGGAGCTGCACAAAAGCAGTTCCTACCTGTTTAGGAGTCACTGTGGTGGATGCAGAAGATGCAAGGCACAGGAGACTTCTTATGCCATGCTTGGAAACATCTGTGGGTTTTGATAGTTCAGTGGGGTCAGCAATCTCCATTATCTGATTTGTTTGGTTTATATTTTGGGCAAATTATCACTGTGATTTTGCTTCCTGCCATGCCTTTTCTCTGTTAGTTTAGCACTGGGTTCAATCATGCTATTAGGTTGCAGTGAATTTTTATAATTGCTTCATGAAGATGAGGATCATCCTTCTTTGTTGAAAGGAGTGATGTGATGGGAAATCTGGATTTAACTCACAAGGCGTGACAGCCACTGCCGCAGCACCRTAGATGTCAAAGTGAGGCCGAGGCCAGGCAGGAATTGATGGCTGCCCCAACCTYGTCTCCAGAATGTCCAAGAGGAAACATGGCTAAAAGGCCTCTAGACAGGATGGAGTAACAACAGCTACCATAAAATATTATTGCACAAGCTGATAAAAACCATCTGGTCTTGGCTGAACCTGAAATGCRTGTCCTTGCTGCAGCTGAGCGTTTGGTCAGTGGCAGATGCTTCTGCAGTCTGAGCCGATAAAGCTGCTGAGCTGAGAGGGCAAGGAAAATTCCTATCTGACCACACTAAATTTTTTTGATACAGCAATTGGGAAAAAAACCTCACCTCATTGCAGGTTAGGTCCTAATCAACTTGTGGCAGTTCTTGCTGAGGGAAGAATGGAGCTGCTGGAGACTGAGAGTAAAAGCAGCTAATAAAGGACAAGAACCCTTACATAGTTCTCTTATCCCTTCGATAAAAATGCATCTCACAGGCATTAATGATTCAGCCTCCAACGTTTTACAGTCAGGCAAAGACCTCAGCAAGGCTAAATAAGGAATATTTGAAGGGTGAGTCTTGGGTCATTTGGAGAGGCCAGTCTGGGCACTTACGTAAGACAAGATGATGATGAATAAGTGAGCATAGAGAGCTTGCACAGAGTCCTTGGGATKGCTCCAGGCTGTGACTTCAGTGATCACTGCCCAAGGGGCATTTCTGAGCATTTCCTAAACATCAGCCCTGCTGTAAGTGTTGGAGCTTAATGGSTTTTCCCTTGTTTGAAGAAAGGAAATATGGAGATGTCACAGCTGATWAAGCAGTTACTAAAAAGGTCTATTTTACTCCACTTTTGTAATTTTGGTGTAATCTTCTGTCAGCTGATTCTTCCCTGAGGTTTAAAACATAGAAGTTTATAAACAGGAAMGGACTGGAAAAACCGTGTAGCTGAACAGGTGTCAAGAGCAGAAGATGTCGATGTGACAAAGGTTTCTGATGAATTTGGTTGCCAGCAGAAATGGCATACTGAGTGTCTCTCTGGAAGGCTTGCCACCATTTTTCTCCCTGCTGGGTCAGGTGTGACAGGCAGTCACACCACCAGTCCCCTGTGCTGGCTGTCGGGGAGGAAGATCCTGTGTAGGGAATGTGATGGTGAGCACACTATTCAGCCCCTGCTTCCACATCAGGAGCATCATGGATCCTCTCCCCTGGCTTTTAAAGGTCTCACTGGACTCACAATCTGAACTCTATGAGAAAATTTACTTCTTCTGTGGGGCAGGAACGGAGACACTCATGCAGACACAATCATGGCACGGTCTCTGTCACTCCCTCAGATGCTGGTGCTGCTCCTTGCAACACAGTACACGGAGGAGGTGTCTGATCAGCAGCTGGTTGGGTTCAAATCTATTTAGCACATGCTTGCCCTGAGCCTCTGTTCCTCAGGGTGTCATATGGAGACATAGTAACTTCAGAAACCTTCCTCTGAAGTAGCTTAGGAACAAAACCTTGGGGCATTTCTTTCACAGGTGGTCTCTGAGTTTCCAGGGGAAACTATCTGGAAAGCAAGCTAAAGATCCATTTGAGGAAAACAGTGTAGGCACAGTTATTTTATTTTATTGTATTGGGTACAATATGACACAGCACATGATGTGAATCCTGCAAATTTCTGCTGAAGATCCAGAGATAATGCTCCAGYGGCCTGTCCGAACTCCTTGATGTCACACCTGTGACACTTGGCAGGCTGGGAAAACCTCACTGGTAGTGAGCAGAAGTCCACTGACACCCTGAAATGTAAAGCTCAGAAAATAATTGTGATAAAATATATTTCTTTTGGGAAAAAATCCCTCTCTTTGGTGGCGTAGCTAGTTCATCACTGGGTCTGATTCAGACCAGCCACTTGAGCCTGAGGCTCTCATGACTAGCTTCATGTGAGAACTTCATTAACGAGATCCCAAAGTAAACAAGCTTATTTGCTTWTTTTTTTTTATTCTTTTCCCTAAAGTAATTTTTTTTTAAAATTTAGAGCCACTTCTGAGTTCATGATCCTTTGCATTTGAAGTTACAGCTTTGTAGGAAATTACCTCATTTTCTTAACAACCAACTGCTTCCTTTTTTAGTGTAACAAATTGAATATCTTCGGGAAAAAATGCCCACATCAACAAAAAAAAAAAGGAAAAAAAAAAGAAAAAAAGCCCAAACAAAAAACCTCCCCCAAACCCCAGATCATGTTTTCTTAATTGTGGTGACATAAAGAACACATTAGCGCTCTTCGTTTTAGTTTAATTGCAGTTGCACCAGAAGAATAAAATATTTATACTTATGTGCACTTCTTTCCCTTCTGACAGCACAGAGAACGTGTTGAACTTCTCTGGGACTGTGATAAAATAAAAATGTTTCAACCTATGCTAATATACATATGAAATGCATTCAACTACACCTTCTTATTGCAGCTGTCAAAGGATGACCCTGCTTGAGCAGGAAGGTTGGACCACGGGACCCACTGTGAGCCATTCCAACTTTCCAACTTTCCCCATTCTATGACTCTGTGAAGAAAGTAGAAACAAATATAGGTCTCAAGCATTTCTCAGGTTAATAGACATGTCTGCAAAAGGCACATGGACACTCATGGCCTAGCAAAYATGGTGCTGCAGAAAATCAGAATTTCTCCAACTTTTTCATTAAATCTAGTTCTCTTGGGCAACAATGCCATATAATTTCTTATCTAACAGAAAATATCCTTAATTTTCTGTCTAAAGTCTCATTTTTCTGTTCCTAACATCATCAGTGTGCCTGGAGACACAGATATATTTAATTGCAGTAGTTGAGAAATATTGGGACATATTGAGTACTATGTCTCACTGCTGGTTAAGGAGAAAGACCCTTGGATTTGGGAGAGTCACCACATCATCTCCTTGATTGCAAAGGAGCTGACTCTGCAGCTGGGGTGGTACTAAGAATTATTAGAGACAGCAATGCAGCACACAGTTGTCATTTAATTGGGGTACAATTTCCTTATTCAGTTTAGAATAAAGATAAAATTAGAGAAAACGCTCTAAAACCTTTGTATTAGCATGTCAGAACTATAAACTTGCACCAAATCCCCTGGAGTAAATACATATGGCTGCAATTATTTCATTTGAGCCCTGATGAATTACACTAAGTAGAGCTCATATTCTATTATTGTAAAGGTTATTGTTTTTCATAAGACACTCAGATGCAATGAATAACTTAGAACCATATGGGCCTGCCTGTGCTTTCACAGATATTGTTGCAAATGCAAAATATCCATCAGTTATAGCAAGAATAATTGTGAAAGGGGGTGAAAATCAGTTCTGTGTGCTTACTGACAGCCCTTCACATTTTCAAGAAAAATCAAGATTTTTCCTTTTCCATGACTGATTATTTTCAGCCTTTTTTTTTTTCTTCCACAGAGAAATCAAAGGAAGAATATAGAAGAGGAAAGAAACCTAATTCTGGACCCTGAAAAAAGGCAAAGGTGTAGTGTTTGAATCCTTCAGCTGGTGAGCTGAATTCCAACCTGATCATCTTCCTTTCTGTTCTGGCTGTGTGGCTTTTTCTGAGCCCTGAACTGCCACTGATGCCTACATTAAGATTCTCACATTAAGGGAGTGCAGGTTCTGAATCTCATGTWAAGCTGCTACTGTCTGTCTAAGGCTGTCTCCTGCATACAAGTGATGTAAATATTCACTGTGCCTTTGGTGTGACCAGGTTAAAACTCTCTCAGTATTCAGACAAAGTGTCTTTCTAGTTCATTGGTGTCCATTCTTCATGGAAAAGTGTTATTTATTTTCCTCACATGAATTATATTCTTTCACCCAAAGACTGTCAAGTCTAGCAGTTTTTTGCAGACRGAGCAAATGGCAAGAGCCAAATGCACAAGGCTTCCCCTCAGACTCCCTCTCTATAGCTAAATATATTTGCTTAGGCTAATTTCATCTATCCAGGGCTTTCATCTCAAAGTTATGTTAGTCCAAGGCTGCCACACTTCTTCTTGCTGTATTGTTTCCTGAAATACAGAATACATTCAGTTTCCTGGTTTCATCAGCTCTGGCATTGGTTGCCATCTGTCAGGTAGCCAAAGGTGKATATTTTCAGCAGTAATATAAAAAAAATAAAAACCAGTAAGGGGAAAAAAAATCAATCCCATTGTGGTGGGTAACTTCTGAGATGCCACAGGAAGCAGTACATGGACCCCAGGAGTCCACCTACCACAAGCTGAAAACCACAAATTAAGATAGAAATACCACTAACAATGATGAATGAATTGACAAGAAAGACATAAAAAGGCAATATGGGAAACACCAGACTGATTMGAGTGAGTGGTCTTTAATTCAGTGGCTTCTTCCTACCTCTGCTGAGTGCTGAGATTTTTCAGAAGACAAAAAAAACCAAAACAAAACRTAAGGGAATATTTTTCAGGGGAGCKTCCCTGGAGTGCCTTATTTTATGCACTGAAAATAAAAATCTTGCTCTCTGCTATATTATTTGTTATTCTTTCACTGAAACAATGTGTCCATGCATCACCAAACTGGCCTGAGCCCTCTAAATCTTTTAGAAGGCTGCTGTGCCTGGGCTAAGTAAAGTCTTGTGTTAAATGAATTTGACAGTCCAGTCACGCATTTTAATGGGAATGTTTCTTGGTGATATATAAGCATTTATTATCTTTCACTTTAGGCAATGGCTTCATAGTGTTTTGTTGTGGAGAAAAGAAAAAAATCTCAGTGGACGCCCAGTTTCAGTTAGCACTGGATGTCTGCTTGTATATAAGGCATATTTTGAAATCTTACATTAATTATTTTCCATCTTTCACCTGCAGCTTGGGGATTGAAAAAGCCTGACTGAGAAGAGGTTTAGTCAGGATTCTATTCTTCTGACTTAATTCAAATTTTCCATTCAGAGCAGAAGTTAATATTTTGCATTATTTCCATGGTTTTTGAAACGCTCCAGGAAAAACACAACAGACWTAGAAAAATAAGCATCTCCTAAATTCACCTTTGCATGACAATACTGAGATTGTAATGTTTATGTCTTATGACTTCATCATCCTGAGCACAAACTCTTGACAGCTACCAATGAACCAAGTGCCCTTGATTTGTTGAACAGCATAGTAATTCATCCTTCACTTGCAGTGTGGAAATTCAGGGGCCTATTTAACAACTTCATAGCTACAGTTTAACAAGAAAACTTTCAGAAAGAGTAAATTCATTAATCTTCAATTTAATTAGTTTTTCTCAGTTGCTGGAATGCAGCATGTCATCAAGGGTTAAAAAAGAAGGATAAAAACATGAATTAAAATATGCTGCCATATTTTAGCATAATGAGTATTTTGAAAGAAAAGTGTGTTTCTGTGCATTTTGTGTGCTGTGAATAAAAACATGCTTGGAAATAGCCAAATATGGTTTACAGCTAAACTAAAGTYTGAGTACAGCTAATTTCCTTAAGAGATCAAATTCTGGCGAAGAAGAATGGATGATAATTTGTATATTTTACCCATTCAAGTTCTATGTCCCACATAATCACACAGTGATACATAATGCAGTTTTAAATCAGAAAAGGGCCTGCTGGCTTGGGTTCATGCAAGACTGATGTGTATTTTGTTTGTTAAATGATAATTTCCATGTGAGTAGATAATCTGATAGAACAAGRATGAGAGAACTCTTTTTCTAGTGGTGTTTTTTTGTATTAAAACTGATCCTGGAAGCATTTACAAAGACAGGTGTGAGCCTGACAGGAATTTTCCCTACAAAGTGCTGATTCATTAAAAAATAAGTATTTCAAGGAAATCCACTTGTTTTCATAAGACTAGAGAGAATTGTCAATGGTTTCRCCCCAGGCCTGTCCAGGCTTCTCCTTGTTTGGAGGTTACATTCTCAGCATGATGGTCTCAGGTCTGACAGCTCTGGAGTTTGTTGCAGGGGCTTAGAGTGTCTGAAATCCAGGATCAGCTGCTCTTGCATGCTTGGCCCTGTAACAGGGAACCTGGAGAATACTTWTGTAACTAAATCCAACACATCTTAAAAGTAAGAAAAAGAGTTATGAATACATCTGCATCTGCTCTTATACACTGCTAGAAAAAGTCTGTGAAGAGGTCACAGAGAAAAGAAATCACCAACTACCAGATTGCAAAAGATTTATCCTGTCTCCAGATAATAAGCCCTCAGCTCAGTAGTGAACAGAATTTTGTCTTTAGCTTCAATTSGTTTAAAAYGATTGGTTTAAAGTGAACCAGAAGTCAAGTCAAGGAAGAGTAAACAGAGGAATGGTCTCAACTTTTAATCAGAATACGCTTTAGTTTTTCTTGTCCCAGTAAGGCATCCTTCAAGATAGATGGTCCTAACTGTGAGTTAATGGTGGTATGGGCTCCTCTGGTTTCTCAGGGCTCTTTAAGCTTTGCTTGTYAGTGTTCTTCTGAGATACCTAAGAACTCACATAAGAAACTTTACACTGGCAAAAATTTGAACATTTTCTTTGACAACCATAGCTACTAGGGCTACGCATTGGAAAAAAAAGAGGAAAAAATGCCCAGAAAGAAATTAAAAAAAAAAAATCAAAAGTTGAGAAATCAGAACAAAATAACAGCTTGAGAGAGGCGCTGGTTTGTTATGCTGCCACAAAACAGATCAATCCATGCCTTGAAGTGAGCACCCATGCGTATATTCTTTTCAGCTGAGGTGTCTGGAAAACTTAAATAGATCTTCTGCCACATTCTGTTATCATAAATCTCTAGCTTCTCTCTAGCAGCTTGAATCAGAAATGCTTTTCAGGTCCTAGTTTTAATTGCCTGCAGTGCTAGCAGTCATTTCACAAACACATGTTGTTCAACAGTTGTGGAAGCCAGGCTGCACTTCTAACTAGTAAAAATAGGTGCCAGAACTTTCAGAAAATTAAATACATCTGTTGAAAACAGACATAAACTGCTGAAAACACAAAATATGCTGTGATAACCAAAGTAACCTACCAATGTGTTTGTGGTCCTGCTGTTTTCATGTCATATGCCCAGTAAGCATGCAAAGGAAGAGAACACAATGGTGACCACCTCTTCTTGAGCTGACAACAGTGAAACACACACGTCCTGGAGCTGGGGAATGTGATATCCCCTACAGCACTATCCTGAAAACTAGAGTGATAGGAAAGGCTCCATCCTAACATTGCAATTAATATTGCCATTTGATGTATCTAGAGAARTGTGTCTCACCTGCCCCTCCGAGCAGTAGAAATCTGCCAGATTTCCTGATACCCAGCAGCTGGACCTCTGGTAACAGCATGACACAYCTTGCCTTGGGCCTTTTACTTTGAAACTTCTGCTGCTGAACATGTCATTTTTGGTGAGTCTGGGGCATAACCCCATCACTTTCTTCAAGCAGTAAATAGAGAAGGGTTTCAGACTTTTGTGTCACAGAGTGACAAAGCTTTTCTCTGAATGCTTTGGGGTTTTTTTCAACATGCTTCCTAAAAATGTGGAAACAGCACAGTTTTTCAGTAAGAGCTGCAGAAATATTGTATGTATGAGTTTGAATTTATAAAACTCCTGACTATGTTTTATATTGCAATGCTTGTTGAATTCTCTCTTTTCACCAAAGAGTCTTTCTGGGAGATTCTTGGGCCTGAATATCTGCTATATAATCCACAAGAATTCCCCAGAGGATCAGGCCTCCCARCCTGCTCTACTTTGCAGTCAAATATAAAGCAGGGCATCCTGATGGGACAGCATCCTGATACGTGTAGAGCCCTGAGCCTTTCTGAGATTATTTGGTATGTAAGGAAGAATTATACTTCCCTTGGTTTTTATTCTATTCCAAGTACATAACAATGGCCATTACAATTCTACTGGTGTCCAAGAGATAATCTTCCTAGGTAGGTAGTTTTGAGACACATCCCCTAAGTTCACTTTCTGCATCTCAATGTCATAATTTTGCAACAGCAAAAATGGAGTTCAGTTTTGTCTTGAAGACAGAAGAAAGACGTGTTTCATATACATTATGATACTTATGCTACAGCAAAATACCAGAGAGTCCTTCAAAGATGTCTGCTAGATAGGACTGAAGTCCCACTGATAAAGCCTTACTGTATCAAACAGCCCAGGTAAACAAATTCATTGCCATGGTTAGTCAATATTGCTGAAATTTTTATATATTTCRTGCCATTAACAAGATTTTGACATTATAAATGCAAATTTCTAAAGAGGTGCCATTACCATTTTGATAACAGTACATAGTTTTTGGAGGGCTGCTGACAATGTTATGCTGGGATCAGTGAAAGATGATTTTAGGGGAATTTTCTAGTTTTCTTCTATTCAGAAGGGGAGAAAAGTGCTTGCCCTACAAGGCTGTCCATGTTATCTCCTAACCTTCTTTGATCTCTTTCGTGAATTTAAAGTGCATGTAGTTCCTCTGAGTCAATGCTACTGTCGAGAGCTCTCTGTACATTTTATGCAAAGCATAATCTTCTGCTTAAGATAATATTCTGCTGCTCTTCAGATCCACAAAAAGTTTTGACTTCTGTGAAGATTTTCCCTAGAGTGTTTTCCTACATTTTTGAAATAATACAATACTTTCAGTGATGACATAAATGCTTACATCACGAGGTGGGTAAGTGGTGGCTTTAAATCTCACTGTCTTTCCTTTTGTTTCTCTGCAAGCACACAGACACACACAAGACTTAGACACTTCAAATAGGAAAAGAAATGTTAGTCTCTCTGCTGGAATACAGAATGCCATTACAGAAACATCATGGTGGGTTTTTTTCCTTATAAGAGTTTACTTCATGATCTGATGAATTCCTCAGTTCCTCTGAGCAACTGTATTTCACAATATTTGAACCACCACCTCAAGGAAGTAGTAATGGCATTCATAACAAAAAAATTTAAAAGAGGAAACTCTTTCAGAGTACAAACAAAGCTCTGAGGAATAATGACTGCTCCTCTCAGAAGYGTAGAAATGTCATGACTTAAAGCTATTGTAAACTGTGGTACAGGTGAGGTGGGTTTGATCCTGTAACAAAGGTGAAAAGGAATTGATTGAAACTGACAGGAAAGGAATTCCTTAACAGTTTGGGATTAATGTTATCCGAGAAATTTATGACAATATCATTGAAAAACCATTGAGTTTGTTATCATTTCTAACAGAAAAACAAGAAAGAAAAGAGAGAGATCTAATTAGAGGATAACAGTGATAAAAACCCACTTTGAGTAACATCCTATAATTGATGTYGACATTGAAATTAATGCTTCAGACAAAGTATGCTGCTCAAAGTGAATATTTCCAKCTTCTTAGATGCAAATGTGTTGGAAGAAAATCAGTGAACTCTGTCCACAAGCAATAGCAAAACACTTAAAAACTTGTACTGTGTTTGATAATGTTTTTTCTCTAATTTGTTTACATTTAATTCAGAATATATTTAAACTCATAAAGACAAAATGTACAAGAATGTGATTATATCTCTTGAGTCTTCTTATACATTTGAGTTTATATTCATGCTTAAATGCTTTGCTGGCTTGAAGACACAAGACAAGTTAATGTGGTCAGGAAACCAATCCATTCAAACTATTGAAYTTATTGACTTTGATGCAGAAAAACATTGGCAGCTGATACAGGATTCAGCCCACTCTCTCAAGGCTGCAGACAATGCTAAAGGAAACACACGTTTTCAAAAATTAGCTTGACATTGTAAAAGTTCACCTAGACATACCAGGAGCCAATTAGACATGTGGCAATAGACAGCTACATGAAGGAATGGACCAAACTGGGTGTTTCTGAAAAGAGCAAGCTTGATGTGTAGAATCTAAAATTGCATGATGCTATTTCRAGCAGGAAAAAAAAATTGTATCAAAGCACTTTTTGATACAAACCGAAATACATGAAAACTTGGAAAGGACTGTCTAATTTTGGTAAAAAAAATGGTAAAAAAGTTACATTTTAAAAATAAATCCAATTTAAACTGAAAAAAAAGACCAAAAAATTAAATGATCACTTATATTAAAGCTAGTAACATATTCCGGCAGAATTCAAATAATAACAACAGATTCCTAACATTACAAAAATCAATATATGAGTCTAATCACAAAATGTCAAAAACCTCACAGCTTTGTGAGGTTCTGTTGCCTTGCAAACTTCCTCCAGCCTGAAGCTCTGGGCTTTGGGCTGTCAACCACTCCTTCTCATTAAGGATGTAATTTTCTGGGACCTACATCCTGTATCAACATGATCAACAAATAAAGTGAACAACAATAAAGTATCTGAAGTATATTTCTAGTCACCAGTCACAAAATGGATGCTTTTGTCTTTTTACTTGATGTCTGGCCAAATTTGCAGCCTATCTAGCACTTTGTGCAGCCCAAGATTACTGCTTCCTGCTTAGGAGGCTCCTGTTGATGCCAAAAATATTATGATATTTGATCTGTATGACATGCACAGCTACTGCCATGCCCACAGAGACAGCCATTTCACCGTAGGAGGCAACAGGGCTGAGCTGACCAATCATAATTTATCTCTGGTAAACTCACCCTGAGCATTTCTGATTGCCTTTTTGTCCTCTATGTGCTTGTGGGGCTGCAGGTAAGGCTGATGTGTCTGTAGTCTTTGTGCTCTGACTCAGCAGGGGCTTACTGGGCACACCTGGCAAGACTATCTATGCAGGTTTGCTCAGTCTTGGAATYAAAAGATTCCTGTCAACCATTGATGTCATTCCTGGTTACCACATCATTTGTACATCACCTCTCATGTGAGCAATCAAGTGAAGTTACTGAACTCTCAAACATATAATGTGATTATATCAGAGGAACATTTAGTTTTCCCCTTGACCAGATGTGATTGCTGTGAAGAGGAATCTTGGTGTGGTACATACCTCTTGCTCCTTCTCTATCTATCTGGCTGACTCTAGGTAAAACAAAAGCCAAACCTTTTCTTTTTAACTGTATTCAGCATATCAGGGTGGTCTAGCCCATGCTCAAAACATATATACACTTTAAAATTCAAAATCATATGCATTCATCCATGACAACCTGAATTCCCAGTGCCAGGAGCTCTCAGCCTCACCCAGAGCAGCACCCAATGGGTGAGAGAGAACCAGACAGTTCATGGAAAGCTACAAAAAAATCACAGAATTTAAACAATCAGCAGCTTACAAGAGGTCTCAACGCAAAAGAAATGAAACTCCTATATGCCAGATAGAAAAGCTCTGCAACCTCTGTGTCTAGTCAAAGTCACAACCCAAACTTTGACTGGCCAACCACAGCTGAAGAATTAGTCAAGAAAGAAAGGAACTGAGAACAGAGCCGGATTATTCTATTTAATGAACTCAGGATTTGCTCAAGTCCAGAGCAAATGTCCTCTGGAAACTGATATCCTCTAGAAACTTCTTGGACAAAATGTTTCAAATCTTTTCTCTTTAAATTTAGTTGGGATTGGACTTGCAGAGTTATAGATTTCATGACACTTACRATGTATTAGAGTGATAAACATCCAAAGCAGCACACTCTGATTGCAAYGTTTTTTTCTTTTTTTGTTTGCAAAAGTAATTTCAGTTTTGGCATATCTGTGGGCAACAACAAAATCCTGGGAATCAGTGAGCTTGCTGATATTTCAAAATTCCTGCTGTCTCTGTTTACAGACCAACTATTATATATTGTTAAGCTTCAGTGGGATATTCAGACTGTATTCAATATGAGTAAGGATTTTGAGTGATGTGGAGTGAATTAATCATAAAAACCCACAGAGACAAAATAAGGTTCTCTGGGAAAGCTTGAGGAAGGAATTAATACAGAGGTTTTTGTATCTTTGTTACCTTTTTCATTTTCCATTTTCTTAATCCCACTCTTAAAAGTGGTATGAAAAGAAAATACGTTGATACTCGGGTATGGTTTGTGATCATTGGATCATGGATAACCGTGAGTTTTAGCAGGGATCTGAATAAAATGATTGTCCTGTGAAATTGTACACAAGATTGGTAACAGGAAAAACTCAGACAAGGAGGTGAAAGAAGGAAATGAATGCTCTAAGGATATTAACACAGTTGAGGTGAGGAAGAACTTTACTTCAGGTTATTCACATGGGGTTCTCGAGTGCCAAACCAATTTTGTGCCAGGAAACAGAGCATGTTGTGAGGGTCAGGTCTGGTGATTTAACTGTTTTAACTAATGCTATCTTCAAGCTAATAAACTCAGTTAGAGAACTCCCCTCCTGTGGCCATAAGTCTTAAGTGTTTCTGAAGTACCACAAGTTGTGCCAGGCCTCCAACTAGACCCTATGACACTGATTATGACCTTCCGGGATCGTTCACTCAACCAGTTCCCAATCCCCACTGTGCACTCATCYAACCCACATATCCTTCCTATGAGGATGTTGTGAGACAGTGCTGAAAGCCTTGCTGAAGCCAAAGTAGACAACATCCACTGCTCTCCCCTCATCCATCCAGGTAGTTGTCTCTTTGTAGAGGGTAATCAGGTTGGTCAAGTAGGATWTCCTTCAGTGAATCCATGCTGACTACTCATGATCACCTTATTGTCATCCCTGTGGGTAGATGTGGCCTTCCAGAAAAAAACACTCTATCACATTCCCAKGGACTGARGTGAGACTGATGWAACAGTAGTTCCCTGGGTACTTCTTCTTGCCTTTTGTTGAAGACTGGGATGACATCTGCTTCCTTTCAGTCCTCAGGCACCTTTCCTGATCCCCACAGCCTTTCAAAGATGATTATGAGGAGCCTCTCTATAGTGTCCACCAGTTCTCTCAGCACTGTGAATGTATCACTCTGTTTTAAAAGTGTCAAAATGTCTARGCTGATAATGTCCAAAAATATTGTTTTGTCCCTTTTCACTTTAGACTTTGTTCTGGAAATGTTTATGTCATGGTAACTATGCACCTCTGAGTATTTTTTGTGAAATTCAGGACAATAACTAAAAGCCCTGTCAGCTAAATTTCTTTTTATGAGCTTCCACTGAACTGAATTTCAGAAACCAGGCTTCGCAGTAATGTTTGAATTGTCATTGTAAATTGACATGGAGAGGGACTTTTCCGGTATTGGGATCTCATGAAATGCCACTTCTTTTTTCCATTAGGTCATCTGACCTTATCCAAGAAGAGAAGGTGTRTGACTTTGGATTGAAAAAGTCCCAACTATTCACTATGAATCTTCTTCTGAAATGACGAAAGCCATTTTCTGTCAACTCTGCCCTTTCCTCGACGAACACAGCCCTCTAGATACCAGCATAAGCAGATGGCACAGGTAGAGTAAATTCTACAGAGTTCTTGTGTAAATGGTGTGCAGCTTGCAGGGCTTGTCAGGCTTCATTTTTTTTTCCCCTTTTAAAGGTCATTCTTACATGTCAAAAAATTTATGATGCCATTGGAGAAGGCTCATCTGTTTGTACCTACATAGAAAGAAGATGGTGCCACTTGTAATCAAGGCAGAAGAAATACTATATTTCTCTCCACCAGAAATAGGGCAGATGTGCCCTCCATTGTGAGGACTTTTTATTATATAAATTGCAATTTTTGACCCTTAGAGTGGAAAGCAAGCGCAGAGTTCATCAAAACTGTTCATCAGGGACTTGCGTTTGCTCCAGGAAAATTTCTGTGCAGTCATTAACCCACATCATACAGTACAAAGTACTATGGACTATAGAGAAGTGGTATCACCTTCAGGCAGGAAAACCTGAGTCAACTGTAAGGCTTGTCTATCTGTAGAAATTATGGCATTTCCATTGACAAAAGCTGGTCTTGTTCCACTATTTTGTTATTGCTTTGCCTGCTTATTGTTGAATATTTACCTCTAACAAAGAACCTCAGCACTGTCAAGCATTTCTCAGCTGTTGCATTCTACATTAGCCACTTCTCTGAATAAATGAAAATAGCTAAACCAAATAAATTTTGTCTGTCAACAGAAGCATGAGAAAAGAGAAATACCCATGCACCTCAATGTTTAATAGCTCTTCTCAGGAAGTTAAAACAATTTGTGGTTCTCTTCCCTCATTTTAGTCCCAGTCTTGAACAGTCTGATAAAGTAAGAACAGCGCAAGGAGAGAAAGGGAGAGAAAGTGTTTATATGTATGCAGGGTCAAACTATCTCTTTCTTTCTAAACAAAACAGGGCTAAGCCCAAGAATTGTAACAAGTCACTATCATTTATCTATATGAGGTTCATGTGAGGTTATTTCCAATATCTATTTTTTTGCACCCTTTTTCATGTGCATAAAAAGCAATAAAAATACCCCAAACAAACAAAGAAAAAGACTGAGGAGGGAAAGGAAGGAAAATGGGCGCCGTTCCTCTTTTTGATTGGAGTAAAACTATACTGATGTTATAGTTCACCAAAGAGGTCATGTTTTGTGGCTGAAGCCAGGGAAGAATTACTTAAAATGAAAATCACCAAGAACACCTTCTTCCAAATCACAGCTAGCCATTCTACCACATGCCATCCTAGAAGGCACCAAAACCACACTGAGTTCAACACATAACCAGCAATTACTTTCATCCTTCTCCCCTCATTTACTCTTGTAAAGGACTCATTAAGCTGAGAAATGACAATGTTTCTTTACTGAGCCTGTTTGATTACTTTCCCTCCCAACCTGAATTTGTTCCTCATGACCTTTAGAGCTATCAATTTAGAATTTTCCCTGTAGTCATTTGGGCTTGTGCTTGATTGAAGCATCCTTCTAGGCGTGAATGAGCTAGTGCAGTGACCTGGAGTGGCCCCTACGTTGGCAGAGTCCATTTCAGAAATCTGACATGGTACAAGTGTTTAATCCAAAATCCAGAACAGTCTTCTCATTCTGGGATATTTATTATCTTAGTGTGTGAAGTAGGAAATTTATTAAGGTGCTTTCCCGCCTGTATATTATAGTCCTTTTCCCCCCATGATTATTTGAAGAAAGTGAAGATCCTTCAAGTGAGTATAACAGGGAGAAAATGCAAAAAGGTTCTCAGGCTTCAATATGAAAACCTAAGATTGTTGATTTGAAGGCAAAATGTCAGTGCCTTGTTAATGAAAACTCCCAGGAGAAATCTATCTTTTTTAATCTGAATGTGTCTGTGAGTGATTGAGCTCATGAATATTTTTTTMATCTCTTTCCCTTCCCCCACTCTAAAGAAAATTAATATATTGCTATGTTACGGACCTGTTTCATATTTCAAAAAAGTAAATGKATTTCATTCATTTTCTACTAGGCATTTTTCCCTGATTTTGTCTTTTTTTTTTGGTTTGGCTTGGATTTTCTACTTCTCACTTCATACAACATAGTAATCCTCCACATTCTTTAGCAAAAAGTGAACCTGTGACAAAACTAAAGTGTGGAGATGAATTAGTGATGTCACTACTCAGTGGTAATTTAACYGAACAGTTTATGATCATGTTGATCGATGGTGGATGCTTAAAGCCTATATGTAATTTTTTCTTTCACCAATAAATTTTTGTCTACAAGAAAGTTACTTTAACCACTTTCAGATTTCATAAGCATGAAAAATAATTTCTTGCCTTTTTTATCCAAAATTTGTTTTTATGCTGATGTGGCCTTACCAAAAGGATTGAGATCTTTGTTTTGGTAAATATATTACAGCATTTTAAGAATGTTCTGCAAGTTTAAATTTGATTGCCTAATATTTAGAAATGYCATGGGACCTAATTCTATTTTAGACCGGAACAGTAGACAGATCAATAAATATACAGTCAGAGATCTTTGATATTTTATTGTACCTGGTACCACAATAAATTACACAGCACCATAAACCAAACTTTAAATATAATGCACAAATTCAATGAAAGGCAGGTTGAATTTAAGGAAAACAAGACAGCTTACATTCTCAGGCAAAAGGTTAACATAATATTCAGAAAGAAACAGTTTTAGCTGCTGTAGCCCACATGCATCTATAAACAGGTACAAACTCAACTGTGGATGTGAATATTGCTTATTTGTTACATCTCTGGAAAAGTGGCTATCTGAGAATAGAGCCCCAGAAAATTGTTATGGAGTGATAATTTTAGCTCCAAGGAACATGTTCCCTAATTCTCCATGCCCTCAGGCTGCTTGGGTAGCCTATGCCTCCTGACTGCTAAATTCTGGCTGTAGTGGCAGCTTTTTTTTCCTTTTTCACACAAATTACCACCCCTATCATTTTCTCTCAAGCTGAAACCACAAGCTAACTCTCATGGTTGTTACATGCTCCATTTTGCTCCCTTTTAAAGCAGCTGATTGAATTCCACGCTTCACAGTGCTTGGTGGAACATCTTAATTAAAGGAAAGACAGGTTCAAGGAAGACCAACGCCATTCAGTGGAACATCTTTCCTCCCACCCCASTATTCTGAAATTTGTGCAAAAATCTAGATTCATCACAGTCTAGAGTTTTTTTGTTCRTTTACTGGCCTGAGGTGAATGCAGAATTTTATTGAGTGCCATCTCCTGTTGCCAATTTTATCCCTTTTTAACTAAGCATCATTTATCCTGAAAAGGAGTCCTTTCACAGCACAAATCACAGCTGAATCTGTATAATACAATCAGCACAAACTCTTGAGTTGCTTTCCAAAACATCCTTGTCCTAGTGACTGGCTGATAGAAGAGATGCTTTGTTCATTCTACCACACAGATGATCCTCTGCAACAAATGCTGCTACCTGGAATCAACAAATTCAGGTGCACATCTGAATCAAAACACAGCTCTAGGACACCAAGAAATTMTGTTATGCACTTAACAAGACGACATCACTGATGTACTGGTATTTTTTTCCCATCCCTCTATGCGCTTTCATAGAATCCCTGAGTGGTTTGGATTGGGGAAACCCTTAAAGGTCATCTGGTTCTAAACCCTTTGCCATGGACCAGGACATCATCTGCTAGACCAGGTTACTCAAAACCCAATCCAACCTGGCCTTGAACACTTCCARTGATCAGTCACTGACAACTTCTCTGAGCAACCTGTTCTAGTGTTTTACCAGCCTCTGAGAAAATGTCTTCTTGCTAAGATCTAAACTAAATCTCTCCTCTTTCAGATTAATGTAATTTCCCCTTTTTCTATCACTGTCTGTCCTTGTAAATAGTCCCTCTCCAGCTTCTTGTGTGAATTTCTCACTCCTATTTTGTACTAATGTTTCCTTCCACTAGAGTGCAGAAAGAGTCCTGGGAGCAAATATCTGATCATATGTCAGTCTCCTTAGCTGCTCTTTCCACTCAGGCCCACAAATTTTGGAGGATGAGCTAATTTTCTCTTAAAAGTCTCCTGGCAGCCAGGGTAATCAAAGCTAGCAGGTATGATATACAAGGAATGATATACAGGTATGATATACAATGAACACACAAAGGAGGCAATACAGATGTGTCCAAACCAGCAGTAGCCAACTAAGGACAGCAGTCTGATGAAAGCAGGTCAATGTGCTTTTCAGGGAAATAGCCTTCTTTAACACACCAGTCACTGCAGTTATTTTTTGACAAAAATACAAGTTCAGTTCTCAAAATGAATGTGTTTTCATAATACATTTCTTGCAAGGGGTACAGTATTATTCAAAATTATTTTCAGAATGAAAGGTAAGAAATTGTCATATAATGTGCAACAATAGTAGTTAGGGTAATGGGGATTATTTTACTCAATTTTTTTTCCTTTTTTTTTTACAGAACTATTTAGTTTTTCCCTCACTCAGGAATATAATTATATGTTTATTCACATAGTACTTTGCCTTTCAGAAGAAATATTCTAATCTGGTTGTAGGAACTCATTCAAAAATACTCTAGCATTACGTGTACATTTCTCTTTGGGCCAGAAGGGCATCACCAGTTCCAGACACAGTCATTGTTCATTCCTTGAGCACCTCACTAATGAGATTTGTACTTTAGGTTTCCAACCTGGCTTTGTTTTGTCTGGTGTTTTATTCACTGAAGCGTTCCTCTTGTCAAACAGGCAAGTACTCCTGACAAATGTGCTTCCAACGCACTAGAGCTGAACACAACTGTCTTGCACTACATATGCTCTCTCTGTTTCTTGATGTGTGAGACCTGTAGGTGAAATATTTTTCATGCAGCTCAGCTGCGCAAGCATTGGCAGTCTGCTAACAAGGAAGATTTTCTCCTGCTACATTTTAATACAGGCTATCAGTGCCTTCCCACAATCCACTTCCCTTCTCCTAGATACAGCATTGCGTCCTTTGAAGACAAAATTAATGTACCTATCAGGGCTCTCCCACTTTCTTTTCTTCCCTGTGTCACACTAAAGAACAAACAAAGTGGAGGTTTTTGTCTGTTCTGCCTGGTGGTCTGTTCTGGGCTTGGATGTTGCAACTTGTGAGCAAACGAGAAATGAAAGGTCTGAGGAAAAGAGAACACAGCTTTAGGTTCCTGCAACACCAAAAGAAGGCAAAATAGAGTTAGCAGAGATTGGAATTAAAAGAACTGTGTCTGAATTTCAACGTGGAAGATGCATATGGCATATAGGCAACCTCATCCAACATGCAAAACTTCCCCAAAAGAAGAACTACTGCAACTGATAAAGTAATGAGATCACCACTGCTGGCTGTTTCACCTAGTATGGCCTTGAAGGCCACCCAAGGATTTTTGTTAAGCGATTGTCAACATCTCTGTCAAAACAAGATCAGATCAAACAAACAAACAAACAAATGAAAAATAGGATTCTGTTCACATATAAAGGTGATGAATAAATTTTATATCAGAAATATCACCATATTTAGAAATTTCTCTCAACCTAATGGTTATCTTACAGGAACTTGCAGTGTTAACTTAGGATGTGAATGTTGGCTGCCTTGGTTGATGGCACTGTCWGAGAAACAGAGACCACAGTTATGGCTGTTCAACCCCAGTCCAAGGCATTGGGACTGTTCAACCCCAGTCCAAAGCAAGGCAGTACTTACACAGGTAAGTATTTCCAGAGGAGCATCTGAACACTTTTCAGCATCGCAGAAGTTTCAGTACATTATAAGCCTAGTTTCTTACAGTGATTTGACTTCCCAGCACACAGAGTGAGGTGTGACTGTGAGATGCCTGAAGGACATGACTGTGCTATGCAGCTACATATTACTTTGAATGATATGAAAATGAGCTAGTGAAATATCACTGGATGAGGAAGAAACTGGATGGTGAAAATGCTCTCACAATAGTCAAGCCTAAGCACAGTGTCTTTCTTTAGCAGCAGCTCTCTCACAGTGGCTGAGTTCTAAGTGCATACTTGTAATTTCAATTTTCTGAAAGACACTGCAGTCTTGTCACCYGTTGAAATGCCACTTATAGGCATCCATGACTGACAGAAATCCACAGAAACACTGTCTGGAAGAATTGTGTATTTTATTGCTTTTCCAAGCTGTTACCTTAACAGAGATGGACGGTGTATTACAAACATGYTTCAGAACTGAAAACCAACAAGTGCCAGTGCTGGGGTTTCAATTTCAACAGCTCTGTCAAATACCAGCTWTGTCAGTGGAAAACATGATATCTACTAAAAAAACCCTAGCATCTATCTGTAAGTGTAGCCCGATATTAAAAAGAGATTGAGAAGGCTAATAGCCCTCAGCTGCCATTTTTTTTTTTTTTGCTGTGCCCTGCTGAAAGCCAGCACATCAGGGAGTGGCAACTRTGTGAGAGGCCAGTGCTAGCTGCTGTGGTCAAAAAGCCTGCTTTGCTGGTGATAATAGAGAGAGGAATAATAATCATAATTGAATAAATGATAATACAGTCATGCCATCTTGGACATGGTCAGGTCTCATGATCACTCTACAGAGGACACATTGAGTTGGCATATTTACATTATAAAAAATTGAATTACCCACAGTGCAGAGGTCCTGGAACAYTCCTTGAATTACAGCTGCATATTCAACAGGGAGCCTTAGCTCAAGTAAAGCTGAGGAGTAAGCTTTAGTAAAGTTCAAGTAAAGCATAGGAGCAGTTTTTATTGGGGAACTCTGGTCTTTGTTGTCATCATCACCACCATCATCACACACATACATGTACATACATTTCCCTCCTTTGTGGCTGTGGGGACAGGTATGCTCTGTTCAGCCAAACCACCTTTCACAGGCAGATATGGAGAAGAACATTAACAACCTTTCTTGTCAGTCAGCTTTTAGTGAGTAGAAGGTAAAGAGGGGTTAACATTCTTTTGGAAAGATGCAAAGTACCTCATTGGTTCTTTGATTGTCCAGATACCTAAAACCTGGAAAAATTCARTAACTCCATGTTCAAGTCAGCTTTGTACCTGTGTGCTATCCTTAGSGTTTCATGAATTAAAGCAGAGAATTGTTTTTGCTTGTAGCTGCTTCTTTAAATCTCCAAGAAACGGCATCCAGCAAACATGTGGATCACAAAAAATTAGTCTAGGGCAACCTTGATATTCCTTTTTCCCTAGAAGCATTGCCAGGGAATGAAGTTTAGAAATATTGTTTCAGCCTTGTGCTAGACCTCTGCAGAGGGTGCACATTGCTATTATTATTTTGTTTATGAYCCTCATTTTATAGAGCAGTGTGGTGTTCTGCTGTGCGCTATTATAAGCAGCCAAAAAAAGCAAATTCCTACCCAAAAATGTAAACTTCTTATAAGCATAGTGCAAAACTCAGACAAAGCCAATGCATCTTGTCTTACATTTTTTCCAAAATTTTGCTGAAAACAAATTAACTTACACTGCAAGGGTCAATCTTCATTTTAGTAATTGCTTTCTTTGTGCCTTGTTTCAGAGAGCCTGTGTTTTGGCTGCAAAACTGAAAAAAAATGATTGAAAACTGCAGTTACAATGAGAAAAAAATATTAGTTGAATTAATGATTATCATATTGAGAATCATATTGAGAATCATATTGAAGTCATATATGATTTTATAGTAATGAGTCCATCAAAAAAGCATGAAAAGAGTAGAACTGTGAGGAACATTTGTGAAGAGAATTGTAATTTCCAAAGACTATGTGCATCAATCCTAGGTAAATTTCCTAAAAAGGTTTTTGCTGCTTCTGTAGTATTTAATAAAAATAATGTTGCTAATGACTGTGCTAACTTTAGAGCAATATTTTACTTTTGCTGGTATGATGAAGAAATCAAAAGTAAAACATCTTTACTAAAGCTAGTTACCACAACAATGAATTTGAGTAGATCTTTCTCATCTGTCAGTTCCTACAAAATAATCAAAGTGCMTTTCATTTACTGTACAGAACAAATGAGAAATTTTTTGCTATCTTTTGTTGCTTGTCTTTGTGCAAGAACAAAGTTTATACACCCGGAGCCCTTGTTATGGAATTGTTTCTAAATAATCAGCAGGGGGAAGTTTATGAGGAGCTTTTATCATGTGAATGTTGCAAATGACAAACATGTCCAGTATTTTTTTYCTAGCAGCATTAAACCCCAAAATGACAGAATTAGTCACTAAATTATGATATGACCTCTTCAATTACAACATTAACARTGGAAGCATACCCTAAAACCCAGCAGTGGGGCAGACCTCAAATAAGTCACTGTGTGTCAAGCGCAGTTACTGCGCAAAGAAAAGGTGGAGAACAGAGTATCCTTGAAAATAGCTTCATTGTATGGGTATGTACTGGAAAGGGAATGTTCTACATGGTAAAATGAGTCACAATCCCATGGCAATATGATAGCTTGCTCCTTGACTTTATTTTTAATCAGCCCACTCTATTCCTAGGCAACATGCTCTCTCTTGAGAGCTATAAATATGAAGGATAAAAAGGGATCTTTTACAGAGCTGGTTTGCCTTCAAGGTTTGCTTTTGATTAATGACATAATTGCATTCCTTCAAAGSATACTATGTAAATAAGATTTGCCTTTTGACATGATGGAGTGGGGAAGGATTTAAATAATTTCAAATATCCTTGTCATTGTTGACTTTTTATGACTTTGACTTTGTGGAAAAATGTCTGGTTGAAATCTTAGGAAGCACCTGGAGTGATCAATAACAGTCAGGGACCTTGAAAAGTAATGAAGAAACCAACAAAATATCTAGCTTTGAAATTCCTAGAAAATTGGTTGGACATACTCATGGGAATGGAGTCATTAAGAAGACACAGTCTTTCATCAGGCAGTCAGTCATTATATTCCTGTAGAGCTTTGAGGTGTTATTTGCCCTAGTACACGTGCAGTTGAACACTTGAGGTTAGCTCTGTTGACTTTCAAATTAAAATATTACCTGTTTATCATGCAGTAAATGGTGATGAGCGAAAAATGCTTTTGATGGCTCTGTTTTATTGAAAGGTTGGGTATTCATTTATGTGAATGTTTTGCTATATAGAGCAACATTCTTATGCATATTTTCCAAATACAGTTCTTTCTCTCAGTAGAACAGAGACGAAAAATGTTTTATACATTGTCAACCTAATTTTTAACWTTTTAAAAATGTTTTGAATAAATTTAAATTTGTTTTGTTTGAAAATTTAAATTCTACTCCAGATAGAAAATTACTTTATTTTCAGCTTATTCCTTCTTCATCCTATTTCACRTTTTTGGAAAATAAATAGTGAGAAGCCACATTTTCTTTCTAATGTAAAAAAAAAAATGTTTTATGAGAAAAGCATTTTGTTCTATGATTTTGGACCATTCTATTCGTTGGTAACACAGCTGAGTTTGATCCCTTGTTCAAGGCTTTCCATCAGTGACTTTAAGTCATGCATTTCTATTAAATATATCCAAATCACTTTGTACTCCAAAAGAGAAGGTTGCTGCACTGACAATTTTCAGTCACATCCAGAATTTGCTTAAAACCAGGAGAAACATGCTATTTATGGATTGTTATGGGACACTGGCATGGGACACTTTCTATAAACCTCTCCCTTCCTTCATTGATAGGAAACAGTATTGCTGTTGATCCAGATACTTCAATTTTTGGGAATATTGTTATTATCATAGACTTTCTAGTTGCTAGAAAGACTGAAAAAATCACAGATAATAGAAAGGGGCTCAATTCCTTCATGGTTTTTGTATTAGTGAGGTTTATGTTACAAACACATTGCTAGATTTCTGGCATTGGACTTGCTATTATATAAGAGGGGAAAACATATGGTTTTTATCTGCAACACAGGTAAAGCCCCATCTACTCTAACTCCAAAAGCTCTGACTGGAAGCATTTTGGATCTCAATACTGTTGACCTGCTGTTGGATTAATTTGAAATACTGCTTTTTCCCACAGTGTGAGATAAACCAAGAGACTAAAAATGAATGAGCTGTATATTCTTCAGGTCAGGTTAAGCGCAGTATTGATTRTTTTCTTTTCCTATATGTCAGTGCTGTGCTTCCACATATATCTCTAAAATCTCTGATGTTCAGAAGCAAACACAAATGAGAAAACCCAGGAGTTAAACTCTGGGGGCCTGGCCTCCCACAGCATATATTGACAGGACAGGACTTCTTGCTGCTTTTTATGTCTGAGTGAACATTGATTTTGATGCCTTACCTCCTGGCGGGCTCCTCTAGGCCACTGAGCAGAAGCCCTTGCTTTTACCAGCAGGACTCTGTCCCCTACTAACTGTGCTAATGAGGAATGGCAGAAGATGGAGCACAGCTTAGAGGAAGATGCTCTTGTGGGGAGAAACCTCCTGGGTTCTGTTTTTAAGGATAAATGTTGTCTCTCCCTATGGAGTTCTCTTTGCTTATTTGCTTTCCAGAGCTCAGGCCAAAGKCTGCAAGGCAGATTTGATGTGGTTTTAGTGCAGCTAATTAAGTTAGATCCATGTTGGCCTCTCTGCAGCTCCTCGCTCTGTCTCAGGCCGGACTGGTAAGCTTGGGGGTAGTCTGCATGGGGAACATGAAAAGGCATCAGAAGCCAAGGTGATRTTGACAACATTTGGGTTTTCTGAGTTTCAACCCTTAGAAAAGCAAACCACACAAAATCTCAAAAACCATATTTTCTAAGCTTGTGCCTCCTTTGTGGCTGGTGGATACAGGACTGCACAGTTTTACTTGCAAAACAACCTCTCAGTAGCTTTTGAGACATTTACTCTTGGCTTTTTTTGGGAAGGATGCCTGTGTGAGTGACAGCTTCTGGCAGGTTGGAGGTATAAAAGGGATGTCACAGATATGTATGGAGTTGAAGTAATCACACATTATTTTTATGGGAAAATTCCATGCTTATGKGTAGTAGGCTACAACCTCACACTCTGAGAAAAGGCAACATCCCAGCTCCCAGAAATGACTGTGCCAGCTGGCTTGGTGCAATGACTAAAATGTGAAGGAATCTTGACTTTTCTTTGGTGGTTGAGAAGAATCCTAACAGCAGTTTCAATTTTGAATTTAAACTCTTCACTAGCAACAAACCAGAAAATAACTTTGCTTTTAAGAACAAAAACCACCCAACCACAATACCTATTTTGATCCATTTAGTTTGATAGTCCWGAGTTTTACAATCTATAGATATTGTAACCCAGGGAAAAGGTATTCTATTAGAAAGAAACAAACTGTTAATCTATACTTTACATAGCGAGGGAAAGTAATTGCAAAAGAAGACAGTGAAGGAAATTGAATGGATCATGGAATATTAGCTGCCAAAATTAGGCAGAAATAAAAAGAAAAGTTTCAATTTCCTCAAATAAAAGAGGAGAAGTCACAAAAGCTATTTTTATAAGCAATTAAAATCTTTAATGAGAGGGAAGAACAGGTGTACAGATCTGACAGTTTGTGGTGTTTCAGGATGAATGAAAGTACTGACTGGCCAGGTGGCCTTTGCTAAATGTAWATCTCAGTGTCTGAAGGATCCACCAGCCATTGCTTTCACTGCAATCTTGGGAGACAATTGACAGTATTGTTAAACTTTTCTGGAGGCTAGTGTGTGGTAAGGAATGTGACACACTCAATGCCATGTTTCTTAGCCCAGTTATCTATGAGCTTGTTTTAGAAATGAGTTTTTTTGACTGGCTCAATTCTTTCTAGGAYGACTTTCAAGGCCTGGGATACTGTTTCAGGAGGTGGGCATGGGGCACAGGATATGTTTCAAGCCACCCAGTGATTGTGTCCCCATGGAAAGCACAYGGCAATCTGGCCTTGGTGGGCTTGTGGGAGTGACATATTGCCAATCTGGTTATATTTCCTCCCCATATTTATATTTCAGCCAGTGTCCTCTCTACMAAAGAGGTTTGACCACTTGGCTTGCTAAATTGCACCACATATTTCACTTTTATGAATAACCTATGTGATAGTGTGATCCATGTCCACCCTTCGGTCATGAATCCAGCTACATGCTCCATCTCTTTCTTGATGGTCTTAATGTGTAATAAGCCCACCAAGCTATAAATAATTCAAACTTGTGTTACCCATCCAGATTCACTTGAACCACTTTAACATCAGCAACTTAATCCACCTGCTGGTTGTTTTGATGTTCTTCAGTGGCCCAAGTCTTGGGTGCATGAGCATCTACATGAAGTACCTTCACAACCAGGTTCTTTACTTGGGCAGCAGCATCTGCCCCAGTGTGGCAGCCCAGAAGTAAACCCCAGGGTTTACTTCTATTCTACCAGTTACTTTTTCCATTGCTGCAACCATCCTCACAGGGCAKTTGACATCATCCCTGAGTCAGTGTAGAGATTCAGCATTGCCTATTTTCCTCATTCATCAATATCTAAAGCCAGCTGGATGGCTTTCACCTTTGCAAACTTTCTTGATTTGCCTTCTCCTTCAGAGTTTTTCATACAGCTATGGATACTTTCCTACAATGTGGCAGGATCCATTAGTAAACCTGTGTCACCTCTTTGGTGACATTCTTTCATGATCACTTTCAAGATTTCTGAATGGCTAAGAGTTCCTGTTCAAGGCCATTGTGTGGTCAGTACATAACCCTCCATGTAGCAGCAACTACATRATGTGCAGAGGAGACTCTTCCTTTGAACATCCAGCCCAGCGCCAGCAGCTGTGGTGCCAGGARGAGCTGTGCTTCAGTTCCAATTACTYCTGAAGCAGCTAAAACTCTTTCATAAGCTGCCAATAGTTTTGCAGTTGGAACAGAGAGKGCCTCTTTACCCTTGATTCCAAAAACTGGGGGTCAATCTTTACTCTTCCCTGGTGTTTTCTGCCAGAGGCTTTAGGTAGGACCGTTAAGGCAGGACCCTGGCTGCTGTGTAGACATTTCTTTAGATCTTACCCTGTCCAGCGTGCCCTGAGGGCTACTGCATAGACTATCTCCTATCTGATGTGTGCAAAGGCTTGTCATTGTTCATGACTTCATTTGAAATCATTCTGGGTCACTTGATAGAGAGGGCTTACAATTGGACTGTGATTTAGAATGTGCATYCTCCAAAAATCCACAATGCCTAAAAAAAGTTTGTGTTTCGTTTTTACTAGCTGGTGGAGACATAACTAGAATTTTATTGATCATATCCATTGAGATATGAGGACTTTGATCTTACATACCTCTCTCCACTTACCTGGGTGACGTAACATCTGCTTTGAAGGGRTATYTTTCCTTCACACTTAACAGAAATCRCCTAAAGAGGCTGWGGACTTGAGTCYCTTTTACAATTTTCTTTTCAATACTCCCTTGCCTAAAAAGGCATCCCAGCTGCTTGGCTTCTCTACCTTCTAATTCCAAACCATTAGCCCTATTATCCCAGCATCAGAGCAGCCAGGTAAAAATGCTGCTCAACTGGACAGCAGCTGAAATCTCTCTGCATCTCCTCCCCTATCACTTGGGGATATGGATCAAGTGGTTACCTCTTGTTCAGCCTCTTCCTGCTGYTCTTGTGGTGGCCTTGCTTTATCCTCCTTTACTAAAGGAGCTGACTTTTGTGTCCATTTCCTCTGTGTCTAAGGGTGAGAGATACCAGYGTGGATTGCTTCTCCAGTTCAGCCGCAGTGCCAGGCACAGAGGCCGGAGTAGCTCCTGCGCCTGTCATTCTGTTGCCAGATCCAGAGGCCTGTTTTTCCCCTTGGGGGTACTGAATAGTTGAACCGGGCTTGGTAGGCACGGGCCAGGCCCCAGGACCTTGCAGCAATTTGTGTTACTCTGGAACTGCCGGAAAGATGGAATACTTATTCTAAATATTTTGACAGTTATTCTGGATTCTGCACTTGTTCGGGGGTGGAGTTCCAAAGCACTGGATGTGCCCACTTGTCCTGTACTTGCCTCCCTCATGCCCTACTACTTACAGCTGTCCAACCTTGGAGCAGACCTCTCTATGGTATGCTTGAAAAGCAAGACCTGGAACACATTCAGAGGAAAAGTAATAGGAACATGTTGATTTGTACATCCTACGAATATTCAGAATTCTCAAGAGCTATTTGAACTAGCATGGATGAGAAGGGGAAGATGAAGGGAGATCTCTTCCCYATAGATGAAGTTTCTACGGAGAAAAAGTAAAAGATTTAATTATTAATAGTTTCTGGTAGATGGCTCTCAAAGTAAAGAGATGATGGCARTGCTGAGCCCAAATACCAGCTCAGCTCCAAGATCAGCAATTCCATAATAATYCAGTGTTACAAAGTACAACATGGTAACCCATAGCCCAGCTCTCATGGGTTATAAACAGCACAACAGGGTGCTGCAAGTAAGGTGCTACACAATGCAGCTTTAAGAACAAGCACATTTTCTTTGAGAACAAATAAATCAACATTGTTACCTGTGACTATTAACTAATATAAAGAATGCTTATAAAAATTTTGTTCTAGAGTGTTCTAGTCAAGTTTCTCACTGTCTCAAAGTGTCAGGCCCCACAAAGTGCCAAACAGGGCTGTCAGGGTTTAATCCTGGATGGCAACTAAGTACCATGCAGCTGCTTGCCAAAGCTCCCCTGAGTCTTCCTGATGGGGTGAGATTAGAGCAGTGTAGTAATTGAAATAAAATATAGCAACAGCAACAACAAGACTTGCAATGAAATTGGAGACAACAAAGAGAGAGAGAGAGCAAGAGATTAACAGAACCCAAGAAAGACAAGTGGTGCACAAAATAATTTCAGCTGCTGATCAATCCCCAGCCTCTCCTCAAGCAGCGACTGGGGTCTCCCAGCCAAGTTAGAGCACACCAGTTTATATACTGAGCAGGACTTTMTGTAGGATGGAATAACTCTTGGACTAGCTCAGGTCAGCTGTCCCAGTTATGTCCCCTCCTGGCTTCTTGTGCACCTCCTAATTGCCAGTGCATGGGAAACTGAAAAGCCCTTGAACTTAAGAGTAAGCACTACATAGTAGCAACGGAATATCTTTGTGTTGTATGCTTTATTCTTTCCCAGGCTAAACAAAAACTGATGTGTTTTTGCTAGGTATCTTATATTTTCTCTAGGGTATTTACATCAATGATATCAGGGTTTTTGTTTTGATTCTTGTATTTAACATCAAATTTGGGCTTTCCAGCTGGCTATAGGACTTTCAGGAAAGCAGGCATTACTGCCTCTGTTATTATCTGACCTGCTCCCTCTTGTGTTAGCAGCACTCTGCTAGCATAATATGACCAYTAGGCTTTTGTGGCACCTGGGGAGAGTGTTGATTTATGGCACACTATTACTTTAGGAATAATTTTTCAGAGAAATGGATTAGAACTGTAAATAATGAATGCTAAAGAGCATGGAGGTATTAAAGAAATATTTTTATTATTTGTAATAATYTGACAGGATTTGGGGCGTGAATCCTGGCTAACTGGTGTTTTGAAATTAACCCCTAAGTTAAAATAAATCCCAAAACTAATGATGGTGTGACAATTACAGCCAAATGAACTCCATTTTCTTCTGCTGGTGAATYAGTAGGTGCTGGGTGAGGCAGTGGTCTTCTTCTTATGTACTATCACAAACCTAGCCACTCTTGTTTTACTCTGGAAATGTTTTAATTTTCCCCTTAATTGTAACTTTCTTTATTCTATTTGTACTTTTTATTACTTCTAAACTTGTCTTTAACCTTTTACCAAGGCAGTTCCTGGCACTTGCATCTGCTTTTATCAGGCTTCAGTGAATGCAGTGGGCACTGGTTTTTGCTGTGACACTTGAAGRGCCTGCATGGGATGGGACATTTGAAGGAACCCACACTCACCCTGAATATGGTCTCCCTAGYTGGGGAGCTTCTCTCTGGGGGTGGTTCAGGGTGTTGAGCACTGTGACAGGTGCCATGCCATGGGTTCCACAGTGCTGGAGATAGGTAGTCAAAACTCAGCAGGACTAGACCATGAACAACCTGGATTTGCAGCTGGCCCTGCWCTCTGCAGGAGGTTACTATAGATGCTACCAGAAGTCCATTACAGTGCTTTCTTCTTCACTTTATCCCTTCCTCTCTCCCTTTCTCCTGTTCCCCATCTTACTCTCTATTTCTTTCTTCCCAATGGAAACAAGGCTTTGTATTTTCCCCTCAACCAAGTAACGGTCAAAACTGCCATTTCTTAAATTCAACATTCAAATGTGTTGAATAACTACCGAAGACTGGGCCCTTCTTTCTTCTGAGTTTTAATTCACTGGCAAAAGATAGCTGAAGTTTGAGGTTTTTTATTTTCCAAAGTCACACTTRTGACATTGCACTTCATGTTTATGAGAAAGCAGAGTTTTGGTACTGTGGTGTAATTGGTAAAGGACAACCAGTATAATTAAACCATGGAAAGAGCATAAAAACACAGCCAAAGGATGTTATTTGTAGGTCACCCCTCATTTGTAAAAAAAGGTTAGTTTCAAGAAGAGACATACAAAGACAAAATCCAATCATCCTACTAATAAATCTTTGCCCTAAAAGTTTTCCATGTGATATTTGTGCGTCTGCATTTCAACCTTTAGGTCTGAAATACACTTTTTTTCCTAGTCAGCTTGTCAGCTCGAGTTCTCAACAATTTACTTCACACATTTAAATCGTTTTTTCTGAGATGTTTTTGGTGTTAGCTCTCAGTGACTAGAYTGTTTTGTATAAGAAAGTATTGGAATTTGTATGGATTTCAGCAAACATAYTCAGCACACATCTAGCAAACTCTTGGAATATTTCTCACACAGGYGTATATCTGTATAAAAACTGTGGATCTCTATACAGTTTTCTGCTTGAGAAAATATGGCAGGTGACTTTATTACATCAGTTCTTGATTTAATAACACCTAGACTMATTTTTAAAAATAAGATTAATAACTTCTTGGGAAGTTCTACTGCCTCAGGTAAATTCATTAGATAGTCCTAAACAGGCTTTCATTTCTCAAAAGCCTCAAACTTCATTTTCTTTAATACTGTAATAAAAGGAAAGATATATTGCAGAGCAGCTTTGTAACAGACTAACAATTATAAATACAATTTACCAGGGAAATTCACCCTAACCAGTCTGGTGATTATTTTTAAGGTGTTCTAAAAAATTTTATTTTAAGTAAATACCAAGGAAAGTTGAACAATGCTTGTAGGTGTAGAGAGGTTATTCCTTTTGAAAGATGGTGATATAATCTGAGGGTTCCTGTCTCCTGATTTTAAAGATGGTAGCTGTGCATTTTGAATACTAAGTAATGCGTGTATTTATTAAACRTTATTTATGAAAATAAAGCCGAGCATCTGAGAAGAAATGCTATGAGAAAAGTCTTGTTGCTGTTGCTGGCCAYAGGAGTACAAATAGATTCCCTTTTTATTGGCAAGTAGTTCAAATCAAATTAACCTCTCCTGTYGTGGAGAGCAAGCCTAAGTGCATCTGCCTGTCAGATGTTCCAAGGTGGCATTTCCTAGCAACTAGAAAATGCTAATTCATGACATTGATTAAATTGTCTGTGCTAGGCCAGGCCTCAAAACTGCCTTTTTTATGCTTTGCATTTATTTCTATATTAAGATGCAAAGGAAGGAGGTTATTGCTGCASTTCAGATGGCATAAGAGTGTGGAACATCATCAAAGTGGAATATAAGGAGGAAGAAGAGGATGCAAATGTGTTGGAAGCCAGATGAAAATTTAATAATGAAAGGAATGTTGGTGATAGGATCAGTTTCTTAAAGAATACRTTGTTATATAATATAAGATGGTGCATAGTGTAAATCTTCAATGCACTTAGATATACTTCAATACACTTCTCTAGAAATGCAAAGTAGTAAGCATCTTTATAAACAAACTAATACATAAACCACACCAACGAATACTTTAAAAATAGCTATCAGCAAATCCATAACATATAAATCAGTTATATTCAGTATAAAACCATCAAGCTGTACTAAAAATGTAAAATATTAAGTGTTCTGTTTACCAGCTGTGACCACAATATATGTTTCTTAAAAAGCCTGTCTAAACTGGCCATGTGGCYCCACTGTTTTTCAATATAGACTGGTTCTTCCAAGCTGAAACAACCCATTTCAGATTGTGTCATGTCTCCTGGTTGGGAGATTTGGGAGGGCACTGTCACCCTAGGAGAGCATGTGTCATGGTTTGACCGCAGCCAGAAATTAAGCACCATTTGGGGCAGCACCACCTTGTCGTCTGTGGCTGAAATCCCAACTCACCCTGTGGCAGGATGTAGCCATGATATTTTCTGAAAAATCCTTTCCTTAGGATTTTTTCTCCTGAGAAGCTGAGAGGCCTCAGGAACAAAATGTAAACAATGGTTATCTGCTGCTGTGGAATGCAACAGGTGCATCTCTGATTGGTCTCATAGAGTTGTTTCTAATTAATGGMCAATCACAGTGAGCTGGCTTGGAATCTCTGTCCAAGACACAAGCTTTTGTTATCATTCTTTCTTTTTCTATTCTTAGCTAGACTTCTGATGAAATCCTTTCYTCTATTCTTTTAGTATAGTTTTAATATAATATATATAGTAAAATAATAAATCAAGTCTTCTGAAACATGGAGTCAGATCCTCATCTCTTCCCTCATCCTAAGACCCCTGTGAACACCGTCACAGCAGGGCATAAGGGAAAGTCCAAGAGGGGTGGAAGTGGTGGGATTGCTTTTCAAATATGACCATATAAAGCACTGATGAAGCTTACCTGTGGGACATGTCAAGTCCTAGTGAGGTCAACTTTTCAATGAGGTTACCAACATTATACCAGGAATGGCAAACCATCGATAAGAAGATACATATTGTTTGCAAAATAGGCATCCTGCCAGTTGCCTTTTCCTTCAGGGAGTTAACTGTTTGCTGTTAACATTGGAATGATTTAGCTCTAGCTATGAGCTATGAGCTCTGACTGTAGCCATGAGTTGGAGGTCACAGAGAAAGGATTGGGGGTATCATGTACTAACAGTAGGAGCAGATAACATCTCAAGAAAGTGAGATTCTGCTATGTGCAAGTGTCTCTGATGAYAACAGAATTTAAAAAGGGGGAAAGCCTTTCTTCCTCTCATCAATTATGACACTGGCAAAAAAGAAACATTTCCACGAGGCTTTGGTAGGCTTTCATGGGTGTATTCTCTGGAGCATGCAGCTGCTTTTCATTAACAATAAAGGAAATAACTCAGTTGCAAGGAGGGAGAGCAGAAAAGCTGTTCTAAAAGGAAATGTAGGACTTGTCCCCTCCAGCCATCTTTTGAAATGTTCTTAGCTTTGAAATTGTGTACATATCAGAGGCTGTTAGTTACACAAACACAGATCAATCAACATTTTCCTAAATAAAATTGTGGGTCAGTGACTTGGCAGAATTCAAGTATTATTTTCCCTCACTGTGTGTTACAGATTCAGAAGTGTCCTTTTTTATTTTAAGCACTTCGTGATTTTAATCTTAAGATGCAGATAAGTAATTTGAATGTTGTTGATATGATATAATACATCATCTCTTTAGTAGAAATAATTATTTTGCTTCATCTTCATTTACACTTTAGTTGATCAGTCAATGGCTTTACCCTACAGAAAATTCATGCTAGAATCCTCTTGGGCCCAGTTTCCTTTGGCTGCAGTCAGTCATTTTTCAGAGTGGCTCCTTTTTCTGGGAAATCTTGAGCAAGGCTGAGCAGTGCAATGCATAAAGTTGTGTGAGGATTTTCTTACACTGTTGTATGTGATTATATTTATATCTACATATATATGTGGTGACTTGAGCCTGGTTATTTATCAGTGCACATCTATTGAGCCCTGGGATACATCACTAGTGACTAGCCTCCAGCTATACTTCAAGATAAACAACATCCCCTGCTCCCCCCTCATCTACCATGTGAATCACTTCCTCACAAAAGAATATGAGGTTGGTAAGGTGTGATCTCCTCTTTACAAATCTGTGCTGCTTATTCCAAAAACCTTCTTGTCTTTCTTATGCTTGGAAATGGCTTTCAGTATTAYTTGGTTTACTGCTTTCCCAAATGTTGAGGTAAAGCCAAGCAGCCTGTAGATCCTTGGTCTTCCTCCTTGCCCTTGAAAAAAGGAATGATGCTGTTTAGTTCTGGTCCTCTGGAGCTTGCCTGATCACCATGAGCTTTCCAATACAGTAGAGAATGGCCTCCCAATGACATCAGCAGTTAACTCACTTCAGTTTCTATAGTATTCCTTTTGCTGGTGTAGAAACTTTCCCTGTCACCATTCATATTGATGGATTTTGCTCTAGATGAACTTTAGCTTTCCTTATCAGGTTTTAGTCAGCTCAACTGTTATTTATTGTGAGTTTAAGCTTATCTTAAGCTTTCTTTTGCTTTAGTGCTTTCATTTTTATTGTCATAATTAAAGATTTAAGAGGTAGTTACTTTAATTCACTTTACACCACTGCTTGGCTTAAAGAAATAAACTGCACATGGTATTTCAAGGTGCGCTTTTACTGAACTCCTCTGAATGTTGATTCTCTTCCAGCTCATGTCTATTTTATAGCTGAAAATGCTGGTATCTGAACCAAGGGAAAACATCAAGGGCTTAACTGWGCTTGTGAGCACTCTGAACTCTAATCTGTGCTTCTCATGATCTCAGCACTGTGCTACTTTTATCACAGTAAAATGTGACCAGAACATTCCTGGCCTTCTTTTTCTTTTTGTTACATGGTGATCTCATGCCACACATTTCATTTTTACTTTACATTTACCTTGAATTCTCTGTGCATGTAAACACATTAATTACACAGGGAACTGGATGCATGCATACAGGGATCATTGTCCAGTGGAGGTAGTTGAGGATATTACCTTGAATTACTCCTGAAAGAGAGGAGACATTCCATTGTTTTCTCTCTTAAAGTGTAGATTTTATGGTGAATTCTACAACTGAAAGCCAAATGGCATTAAAATAGGGGATGCAATATGCAAACTGTAGAACATATGAATGTTCTGTCAACTTCCATAGGGAGCTGGGGAAAATTATAATCCTTATGGAAAAAGACAAACATGCTCCAAGAGCTCCTCATGTAATGCAGTGTGCACAGCTGTGTTCATTTGGACTCTGGACATAGCAGATTTCACCACACTTGCTCATTCTGAGTAGCTCTTACAGGACTAGCACCATTTATTTCAAATATTTTCTCCGTACCTCTGCACTTCTTCTCATAGGAAAACTTAGAGAATGTCACTTGTCAGCTTATCTTGAGAAGGGAACTTCGTGTGACAGCTAAGGACAAGCCACATTTACCCGAGCAAAATGTTCAAAAGCTATTATTTGGTGAGGAACACCTCTGTATGTTTTGGGGAAAGAAGCTACACTCAAATTTGAGTGGGACAGAGTGCTGGTGATCTGTTACACAAAGGGCACTGGATCTTCACAGATGGGCTTGGGATATTGCTTGGCATGAGTGTCACCTAGAGACYGTGTGCAGGTAGCAATACAGCTCAAACCTCATAAGTCCAAGGGGCTGAAAGTACTTCACTCTTGTGTCTTCTGTGAGGAGAAGTAAAGAGAAGAAGCTGAAGCTTTCTTTATCCTGTTTTTCTCCCAGAGAGAAATACCAGACTATTTCCTCAAAAAAAAAMCACAACAAAACTCAGGGTGAAAATTTTCCTTTAAGCATGAACAATTATCAACATAGTTACACACCATCAAGCTTTATATCTCATTATATTCTGTGTTTAACTCTGTAATTTAATTATAGATAAAGCCTGGATTCTCTTTAGTTCTAGTGAATTTCTGAATACCTGTCTGATTCTAAAATGTACTTTTTCTAAAACACTATGTCAGCTCCTGCTCAAGTTCTGTGATGCTGTGTAAGGGTGGAATGCAACAAAAACACAGAGCACTGGAAACAGTGGAAGAGAGTTGAAAGAGACTCACTGGTACTGCCATTAAGATTAAAATTTCATAGCAGTGATGGCTGGCATAATCAATCTCTAAATTCATTTTAACCCTAAACCTCTCCAACCTTGACATAAATAYTAACATATAATTCTGTATTTTCAGAATTATTCTCACAGGACCTAGAATCATCTACTTAAAATTCAATACAGCCACAGAATACATTTATTTATTAGTCCCATAACTAATCCAGCTTATATTAAATTCTCAAACCACAATTCAGTCTCTGGACATTTTCCTTTTTTTTTTTTAATTTCGAACAGAACTAGGCTTGCATAAGCCAAACAAAATAGCACTGATTTTTCATCACATCTAAAACAAACATTAGTAAGTTAGGAAATCCAGAAGAGTTTAAAGTTCTTTGAGGTTCACAAGAACTTGGAACATTTGCAAGATGCCTGRAGGATCATGATAATTTTTATTTTGTAAGGAAAATAAAAGGGATGAGCTCTTCAAAAACTAAATCAGTGGAGCTGTATGGATGACACCTTGCTGGTGTATTTTCAAGGAGCATCCAGTTAAATGGTCCTTTTTCAATGTGTAAAGATTGAGTTATACAAAGAAAGCTGAGAAATCCATACATATTCTTTAGTCTGCTACAATTCTACTTAGAAATAGAAAGCAAAAGAGTGAGAATGCAGTGGTAGTCTGAATGCAGTGAACATCATGATGCTGTCAGTGAAATACAGTAATCTGCTTCAAGGTTAGTGTCACAGACATATTTTCTGAAAAATCTTTTCACTAGGATTTTTCTCCTAAGAAGCTGAGAGATCTCAGAAATGAAATGTAAACAATAATTATCTGCTGCTGTGGAATGTGGCAGGTACATCTTTGATTGATCTCATGTGATTGTTTTTACTTGATGACCAATCATGGCCCAGCTGTGTTGGACTCTCTAGTCAGTCACAAGATTTTATTATAATTCCTTTCTTTGCTAACCTTCTGATGTCTCCTTTCTCTTCCTTTAGTGTGGTTTTAGTATATAATTTTCTTTTAATAGAATATATATCATAAAATAATAAATCAGCCTTCTAAAACATGGAGTCAAGATTYTCATCTCTTCCCTTGTTGGGGTTGATTGCAAATCCCACAGGGTAGCTCATTAGGCTTGGATGCAGGGAGCTTATTTACTTCCTTTGATGCTTGAAGCATATTGGGCATCGCAAGCACAGCTGTGGGCAGATGCCTGTGTTGCAAGAAGCTGTGCTGTCTGGGGAGCTCTGTGCCCCCTGCTCTCCACACACTGCCCGAGGCTGTGGTGTTTGGAGTCCCTCCTGCTGTGCTCCAGGCAGCCAGCAGGGCCGGCCTGCACAGCTATGGAGATCTCTGTCCTTTGCAGGGCTTCCAATTAATGCTTGCTGATCTCTCTCTATCACACATCCTGTCTGAGATCACCACTTCCTTCCACACCTCTCCTGAGAAGCCAGACCTTCTGTTCTGGGTGCTTCCCCCTGCAAGGGGCCTTCAAATCACTCCAAGGGCCTGGGGAACRCCCCACCCAAACCCTCAGACAGCTGTCTGCTGGGATCAGGGCCAGCTTAGTGGGCACGCCAGTGAGGGCAGCCCCTGTCCCACTGGTGATGAGGGAAGAAACTCCCTGAAGTTGTGGGGGGACTGTCCCAAGTATAAATTTGAGCTAACACTGCCTTATATACCTATCCCACATGCTCATGGTGGTTTGGCTGTTTGCAATGACAAAAATGGATGTATAGCATGATGAGGACTGAAGTGAGCAGGAGTATATAAACACTCCACACAATATTCAAGACCAGAACCTGTTTTGTTTTACAAAACMATCTCTCAGAGAGAGAAGGCACATGTCTCTAAGTTAGGAGAATGAGCCAGGGTCATTGGGACATCCAGGAGCACATTGCTGAACTACTTTACTCCTCTTCTGACACTCAGGGTGAAGCTAGTGAGAGTACAAAGTAATGTTACAAAGGCAGGCACAAATCTGCCTTGTGAACTACCTTTGCAGTACCTTTGCACACGTCAGAATTCATCCAGTCTCTTTGTTCCAGCTAGAGATGTCCACATAAAGGCTGCTCTAGGTTTCTTGAGGTGCTGGTGAAAAGGGTTTTTCTGCTCCAAATKTTTTTTCTTCACACAGTGCCCGCATGAGGAATAAAACCCACCAAATAAGCCACAAGGGTAACCCTAAAGGAGCTTTCTGAAGTGGAGTGAGTCCAAGCGAGTGTCACTGTCATATTTTCTGAAAAATCCTCTTTGCCCAGGATTTCTTCTCCTGGGAAGCTGAGAAGCCTCAGAGAAAAAGGAAAAGAATATTATCTCATTTTCTTCTCCCTGTTTTGCTACTTTGTAGTTTGGATATTGTTTATCCAACATGTGAATTGTTTCTACTTAATGACCAATCTCTGTCCAGCTGTGTCKGGACTCTGGAAGAGTCATGAGTTTTCATTAGTATCTTGTTAAGCCTTCTGTAAGTATCCTTTCTCTGTTCTTTAGTATGATTTTAGTATTCTTTAATATAATATAAGTACATAAAGTAATAAATTAGCATTYTAAGAACATGGAGTCAAATTCATAATTTCCTTCCTGCCACRGGGGACCCCGAAAATACCGCAAGGGAGTATCAGCAACGAACTGAAGTTTCACTTACATTGGCAGTGAGATTCAGAATGTCAATACTTTCAGTAAGATTCCCCTTGCATGGATAATTAATTCCTAGAAGGTTCACTTCTGCAAATGGCACATGTTCTGCCATCTTTGGCTGCAACCTTACAGCAGCCCCAACTGTTGGGCTCTCTGACTGGAAGGCTGGGCTGAGCTTATGGCATGGCTTTCCTGGTGAGCAGCTGTTTCCAGTGAGGCCTCAGTCTCCACGGGCCATTGCAAATAGGAAAAAGAGCACCACACAAACCTACAATCTGTTGCTGACATGTATAAGGTGTGTCACTACTCCTAATGAAACACCTGTTATGCCACCAAGTTGGACGTTAAAGACAGAGGTGATGAGGGAACAGGTCCATGAGAAAATGTCTTTGCAAATATTGTCATCTGTAAGAGCAGGCTTTCCACATGAAAGTTTGTTTTAAACACAGGAAAGCATAATCCCGTGCTGTATTTTTACTATTTTATAGCTTTTTACAATTAGGAAACCCWGCTTGTAGCAATGTGTAAAATCTCCCCTTTCACTTGCAAAAAAAACCTATGCATTTTTATTTTAGGTTTATGGATTTACCATCTACAAATGATGCTAGTCCTTCATGAAGACTATTCGACTTTATAAGTGGAAATTGTCCTGTTGTCTGGATCTTGTTCTGGAGATTGAATCTGTTTGGCAACTGGATCTTTTGCAACTGCTGGCTCTAACTTGTGTACTAAACATGCATGGTGTACTAAACATACACACAGATTAAGAATATTTAATTCCAGCTAACTATGGCATTTAAAAAATTTCTTCAGGTATTAGTAAATAGGACATTGGGTGAGTCCAAACATAAATTAGAAAGTAGTCCTGCCAAAATATATTCCAAAAATTTGGCTTTTACCTATATACTCATCYTATGTGTGTTTGAAAATAAGCCAATCAAGTGAGGATAACCTGGAGAAAAACCCCAAAAGCAAATGCCTGAATGTAGAGTCAACTTTTCTATTTCTACCTGTACTTAAGGCAAATGTGAGGGTTAATTCATCTGATCTGGAGAGAATGTTTTGGTTGAYATGCTGAATATTTTTTCTTGTCTCCTTGAACAAGTGCTGATTCACTTAAAATGAGTATTTTGTGTTTTCAAAATCTTTATCTCAATATACAAAGTAGTCTAGTGATCTTCTAAAAATAAGTGTTTACAATGAAATCACTTTTTAATGTGTTGCATTGAGTCAAAATTCTGGTGACGAACCAGATGTTCATCTCATTATATTACKAATTGATTTGTAGAAAATTCAATAGCAAAACTTTACTGCTTGATTCTCTTGTCCCTGACTGCTTGAAATGGGGTGATGTTTAAATGGAAAAAGTTGYTTTCACTCATTGAAACACTCATTGAAATTGTCACAGAGCAGATGGTATGGAATAGGGTCTCAGACAAAACTAGGACAGCTACATATTGAAACTGGCAAGTACTGGAGCTGGCACTAGGTTGAGCTTTTCCTTGGTACATCTAGGATTCTATTAAAAAAAATTTATGGCAAGCTGGGACATGAATGCTAAGAATGCACAGAATGTTCAGATAATGGGCTGAGTATCTACTTTTGATTGAAAAATATTATTGCTTATTCCTCTCATCCAAACTGAGTGTGGTAAGAGAAAATGATGTGGTTGTAGAAGCTTAAGTGATGGCTGAAAGGATTTTCTTATTTCCTATCAGAGTAGGAGTTGTTGGTGGTAATTGCAATTTCTTTCTAGGTTTTGAAGGGTCAGAGAAGCAGTGCAACACTTAGAAAGCTGTGGTCCAGGAAATCATCTCTGAGGCAATTTATAAACAATTGTATTTATGTGTGATTTGATGGTATTGATCATGTTTGTATCCTAAGCACAAGCAGAAGTGAAAAAGCAGAAATGAAAATGCTGAAGCCTCTATTAGCTGGGCTAGGGATGTAAAGTCAAAATGTGCTCAAAGTGATGTGCCAGTGCTAAATACAAGTGTCTGTAGGACAAACTTTCTATGTTTTTTTTCACATCGACTGCAAAATCATCATTGTGGTAAAGCAGGCAGTGTAACATTGTCCTCAACCATAAAATTTTCTAAAAGCACAGGACTTTAATCTTGCAGAGCAGGGAAAAACTAGTTATACCCTAAAAACTGTGTGTTTCCACACACTGAACTTTAAACTCCTATTTGATTTTCCTTTTGCTTGGAATTTTCTGTGCAAAATGCTCTTTGACTTGTTCTGAATCAAATTTCATTGGGATGACCTTTATTGCTGTGGTTTTAAGCAAGAGGAATTGCCACCATCCAAACAAAAACTCTGGTTTGTAAAMTGTGCCTGTAAACGCTGAAAGGGAACCTGGAACTGTCATTTTGTTTGACAGGAACATCAGACTGTGGTCTTCCCTCATCTGTGAATATCCAACTCATCAGTTTCTTCCCCACTGAATCTAGGGCACAAACGGACCTCACAAATCAGCTGAGAGCTTGCTGCAACTGAAATCATTGTTATTTTATGAAAGGCTGTTTAAAGCCTGAAACTTTTCTCTCCCCTAGAGTTAGTTTTTTGTAAGGTGAGATTTAGAATAAACCACCAAGTTCTTCTTTAGTCTGAGATTCAAAAAATCCACAGCCCATCTTGTGCATTCTAAGGTGATATATTTCAGATCTAATAATCACCTTTGTGATTTTCCTATTTTTTGAAATACCTTCTCTCCTTATTTTCTCCCTAAGGGCCTTTACCTCTAGTTAACCTTTCTCTGTCAGCAATAGCAATTTATTATTTTTGAAGCCAGTTATTTTTCCTCACCTCCTCCAAAGCAGTGAGAACTAGAACCCAAATTAAGTATTTTTGCTCTGACAATAGGCATACACATTTGAGGGGATCATTCATTTTGCTGAGCTATAATTACGCTCAGTCTCATCAGATCCAGGTTCTTAAAAGCACCTGTTAGACTCCATCTTCTCTGAGATTTCTATCTTATTCTGCTGTGTGTTTCTGTACCCTTTTTTTTCCTATTCATGTTCAGTTTTACTTTACCTTTGTCTAGAAAAAAACACAACATTAAATTAATTAGATGATGCAGCCTTCTTTTGGGAATTTTCTATCGCTCTTGTTGCAAGCTATTTGATAGTTAACATAGCRGTTTTASCTTMATAAATAAAATTTTGGCTTCATTTTATACATTCTATAGAACCTATTCTTGGAAACCATAGAATTGCACAGGAAAATTAATAGATTATTGGTGTCTGTCACTCATAATAATTTTCAGCAGTACTACACATTTAGGAAATTCTTTGAATACAGAAGTCTTAATATTTTGAAATCAATTATTCTTAGAYTGGTTGACAGCAATGTAAAGGACCTCAGCATCTTTATCTGTASCATCTTTTCTTGGTGCTTCTGACCCTATCTGCTTGCAACTTTCCTTGACTTTATCTCCAATTCTTTAYAAACATTGTCCAACTAGGTTGCTTGTGTACTCATCAACAGCTGCTGGGGTATGAAATTCATATTTAAATAGCTCTTTAATATATTTAGGAAAAATAGGGAGTATCTGAATTGCAAACTCAATAACAGGGGTGTTGCATTTGAAAACACAAAGGCAATTGATCAATGTGGCAGAGGACAGAAGTTAATTTAAATTTTATTACTTTTTATTTCATCTACATTGTGATACTGATTCTTGTCACTAAAAATAGTGTAACAGGATGTTAAGCATTCTTTCAGACTATTACATGAAGGATTAGGAGAGTCTTTAACAGTATGGTAAAGTAAAATAGTAAAAATAATTAGCTAAAAATAAGTTATCATATTAAATCTCCTAGAACCCACTGAGCATTTAACTTTTCTGTTGCTTTATATGCTTTATTCTTGATTGCATTTTGGAAATGTAATGATATAAAAAGAGCAAATAATCTGCAAAAACTCAGATTAATGTCAAACTGTCTTTTGTTCTCTGTATTCTTTTATAGACAATTCAGCAAGATTTTTAAAATGTTTATTGTTTRCTAAGAACAAGAATATCTACTGGGATTAATAATTTCTATGATATATCCCAAAGATTTCACAAGGATTCATAATTCTAGGCTCTGATTCTGCCCTATTACAGCTCAGCAGAAGATTTGACTTGAAGCAACAAATGTTTTAAAAGTTTTTGGAACAACAGGATGAAGCTCTGTGTGCAAGGTAAAATAACATGAGACCTTTCCACAGCTGCTTTCCAATATACAAAAATGGATTTCATTTTTCCTAACCCTGACAGACAGCAGATGGATTATTAATTTAACAGTCTATTGGAAAACTGTATGGATGAAATTTCAATGTCATTTTAATAAAAACAATTGCATTTTCTCTCCTACAGTCCTTCTCTAAATGTGTCTGAAAAAAAGAAATGTAATTTGTTAAACTATTGATCACAAATACGTAAAAAATAATGAATAAAAGTAAATTATGTCTCTTTTTGGAAAGAAACAGCTCTGTGAGGTCCCACATACATATTGGTTTTTAAAGGTATGAGATTTAAAGCATATATTCGCATCTAATCTTTATTTACAAGTTACTTTGATAATCTCCAAGCACTCTTAATGTCAAATACCAGTTACTGTGCTCTGCCTTATCTCTTAGGATGATAAAGATGRTTGAAAGAAGCTGCATGGCCTTTTGACTCTGACTTGATAAATGAGGCCAATATCATTTGGCACAGATTTCTTAATGGAGCACAGCTTCTAATTGACTTGTACCTGTGTCAAACAAAGGCAGAGGGATTAAAAGAAACAGATATATCAAAGTCAGTTAGTTATTAAGAGTTTCCTCTACTTCAGACTGTTAACSAAAATCTCTTGAGAGTCTGTCTATGGCTGCTTTAACTCCACTAGGGATGCTTCAGCTGTTTTTGATATTCTATTTGCCAGGATAGAATCAGGACATCTTGCTGGCAATTATTTCAATGTCTGACCCTCTGTGAGTTTCAGAGCCATTCCTGTAATAATGATACTGTCACTAAAATGATGTTAATAAATAGACTAGGTCCCAGGCTTTGCAGTGAACGCTTTATATGCAGAATTATCTTCTGTTTTCACTGGCTGTATATGCCTACATTTCATAACATTTGAATCAGATTCCTACTTTAAGTTATTAAAAAATGATTTATTGGGGTCGTTTTCAGCTTTTGAATTGTTTACTAAGATTGAAGAGAAATTACTACTTTGACTATTCACTAGTCCTCATTTGTTGCTTGTTCTGRAGAGTTGGTCACTTAAATGCTTTTCTGGTTTTTGCTTCACTTGTCTGGCTGACTCCTAGAATAAAAATAATTTTTAAAAGAGAAGTTAAACAATTTCAGCACAGATAAATATTTACATTGATTTCTGYCAGTAATTCCCTCAACCAATTTATGAGAAACAGTTAGAGGGAGAAATAAGTTACATGGGTGTTGTTGCCCTTTTTATTCATGTCCAAAAATATCTTACAGAAACTAGTTGGATTATGGTATTATCACTGCTGGGTCAAGTCCATATTCATATTTTAACATGAAGTTTATAGTTTTCTCCAGTCATCAGAACTTCCACCAGATTTAAGTAAAGCTATGCAGGGAAGTCTTTTAATACGTTATAGCCATACTGTTGGGCTTATTTTCTTTTGTTTATTATGAKCACATTTCTCATATTGAAGGCATTTTATTAGCTCATATAAACCATTGGGTTCACAGTCTTCAATAGAGCCACACAGGTGTATATTTATATCAGCTGAATATCTTTACCTAACAATGCTCTTTTGAGTAAAAATACATACTTTTCTTTTAGTGGGTATATGGGTAAACTTAGAAATCTTACAAAGAGCCAAGGAAAGCCTCAAATCAAAATGAAACCAAGACTGCTCTCCTTTAGCCCAGCTATGAGTCAGGGTAAAGTTCTTGGGGCCTGGGAGCATCTGTGGCCAAATGTGCTGCTGGAGACTCCTCTCACACCTTTGCTTACARCCTTGGGGCTCCTCAGTTTTTCCAGTCTGACAGACCAAGGAAGCTTAGCTGAGCCTTTTGGTTTTGTTATGGTTCTGGCTGTTCAACATTATTTTCTATCCYGAGATTCTAGAAATAGGTATCTTAACATAGGTAAAAAGAAAGATTCCTGCAGGCAAAAAGTGTAGCATTTTTCTTTTTTTTTTAATTTGAGATGAACTTCGTATAACTATGTCTATTTTTAGATTTGTCTCACATGCTCTAGGGCTGACTTTTTTTTTAGTAAAAATCTCCTTAGCACATGGAAGAAMTTTTAATGTAAGCAGATAAATGTAGTTAATTTTTTACTTTATCTGGCTTGTGAAATATTATCTCACTGTCTATTTACTACAAAATGATAACCCCAAATATTTCTAATTTAAGCTGGATGAAGAATACTCTTGCCTTGATTCTGCATGAAGGAAGAGTTAAATGAGCAAAATTTTGAGCTAATTTCACACATAACTTTGTTTGCCTCTTTATTAAAAGTGTTTTTTTTCAAGTGAGAAAGCAGAACAAAGTATTCTGAAGTGGCTTATTCCCAGTGCCAAAATGGGAATAACTTTGGCTACTGCAAGCAGATTTAGGATGAAACAGCTGTGTTCATATTGAAGGCCACTGGAAAAGTTTTGCCACTTCACCTGTAATGGCATGGTTAAACATACGGGATTTAGCAGTATACCATAAAATATGTAGTGACATGATCTTGTCTGCACACAGGTATAGATAAGATCGGCGTCTACACAACCCAAGACTCTTGTCCGGAGGTTTCCACTCACATAAGAAGCCCTTGAATATTTCATATATTTAGAGTATTAGGAAATACATGTATTTCTTCAACTAAGGAGTTTTGACAAGTCCTCACTAAATCATCCAGCCTATTTGTGACTCATTATCACAGTCTCCACTGCTTATTTTACTGAATTTTTTTTTTTTTTACTTTTTACAGAGCCGTAGAAATCACGAAACAGATAAGCCCTTTTTTGGGTYCATTTTGCTGACCTCAGGAATGACTCTGGCCAATTGAAGGAGGGGAGATGATTAAAACTGATACACAAATTCTTTTATGTTCTTCAATTCATGAGAATTTTAAGAAGACATTTCCATGCTAGAGCTGTGGGAAAGGCTCATATAAAGCTTTATGCTATTTTTATCTATTTGACAACACCRAAGGCTGTGACTCTTGAAATGATGATGCAGTGACATCAGAAACTTCTGTTACAAAAGAAATAGCAATTATAATAAAATAAAATATCTTGTAAATCATAAAAATCCTAGATTTTTCAGGGATGAGTGCTGTGACCACTGACTTTTTGCTCTGCTTTCCTCACTTCCTCATTATCCCCGAGATTCAAATGTAGACTGGAAGCCTGCAGGCAGGAGCACCTTGGAAATGACACCTTAGCAAAAAAGCTAACGTGTGCACGGTCTCCCACACACCAGCTGTGTAATTCATCCCAGGGAAGGGTTCAGGTATTAATAGAGTGCCTGTGGTGCAGGAAACATCCCTGCCCAGACAGTGCAGGATGCAGAGCTGTGCTCACCAGTGAAGGTTCCTCCAAAGCCACAGGAGATGATGCTGCTCTCACAGGGTAACCGTTTGCCAGTTTCAGGTCTGCATCCTCTGCAACCTCGGTCTGCAAAAGCCTTTTGCTGCCCCATGGGCTTTAGCTCCCTCATGATCAAGCGTCCAGGACCCAGCTGTGACACAGCATCGTGTGCAACCTTCTCCCAGGCTTCTGAGTAAGGGCATCCAGAAAGACTTATGACAAAGTTAGTGTGGAGCAAAGGAAGGTAAAAATTAGGATTTTGTTTTGGGATTGTGAGCAGCTCAAGGATCCAGAAGGGATAGGGTTTACATGAAAAAGTGTGAAATCCTAAAGAGAAAATAAGAGGGAATCATCAGGTTGCCAGGCCCAACTATTGGTGCCGTCTGCATTAACAGAGGGGGTGAAGATGGTAACTCAGAGTGCTGTTTTTCCCTGGGATAGTTAATTYCCTTCACAGTGGCTAATATGAGGCTATGATTTGGATTTGTGCTGAGCACAGAGTTGGTAGTACAGAGATGCTTTAGTTAATCCTGAGCAGTKCTTGCACAAAATCCAGAYMTTTTCTGCTTCTTGTACTGCTTTGCTGGTGGAGTGGCTGGGGGCACGCAGAAAGCTGGAAGAGGATACAGCTGAGACAGCTGATCCCAAATGGCCAAAGAAATATCCCAGACCATATGGGATCAGCCTCAGCATATRGAGCTGGGGGAAGAGGAAGAAAGGAGAGGGACACTTGGAATTATGACATTTGTTTTCCCAAGTCACTGTTACGCATGATGGAGCCTAACCTTCCTGAGCAAGGCTGAACACTCGCCTGACCATGGGAAACAGTGAGGAATTCCTTGTTTTGCTTTTCTTGCATGCACAGCTTTTGCTTTCCCTATTTAGTTGTCTTTATCTGAACCCAGAGTTTTTTCACATAGTTTTTTTAATCTCTCCCTGATGCTGCTGGCAAGGTAGAGACTGAGTGGCTGAGTGTTGTTTAGTTGCTGGATGGGGTTAAACCACAACACTCCCCAGTGCTGATCGTCTGTCCCTGGGAACTCTGGCAGCTTCCTCTCCCGCCTGTCTGACAAAGACTCCAGCGCCTTCTCAGGGATGGGGACCACACTAAAGCTTAGCTCAATGGACTGGTGGATCCTTACTGTCTTTTGTGTGAACCAACCACCAGGTAATTGGTTTCTACTTTTAACTTGCATATATCTTGGCTAAACTTGTGCCTGGCTAAAAATACCACAGCAAGTTGACTTAAAAAAGGTCTGTAACACCTCCAATAGCCTCCTTCATCAAATTAACCTTTTCCTCAGCAGTGAGCTGATAATGCCCTTTCAAACTGCCCTGGGGACTGTCTCTGGGGCTTAGTGAGTGTAGTGCTTAAAGTGGTGTTCAGCCCATGCACATGACCTAGTAGGGAATTTCTGTACTTGAGCCAAAGGTAGAAAGGTATTTCCAGGAACATGGACCCTGCAGAGTGCTACCAGCCTCCAAAACCACCTGTGTTTTCAAGCAGGCTCCCAAGCCCTTCACTCAGCTCCATCTAACTCTACCCATACCACAACAGCTTGAAAATGAGCAGGAGACATGGGGTAACAGAGCTGTTCACAGACCCTGTGTGAACAAACAATCTGCTACAAGTACAGCATAATTTACTGAGAGCAAAAGCCTTTAAGGAAAAAAAGGATTCAATGAACTGTCTGTAGCTATGTGTAGGCTTGTATAGCATCTGTCTGTCTTCCATATGGTGATCCTGCATGTTCCCAGTGTCCTAAAGCACTTGCACAGCAGCTAGGATGCAGTACTCACCAGTCATTTCTGTCTTGTCTGCTGTCAAGGAAAAGGTTTTTCCTCTGTGCAGGACCCTTTTATAACCTTCCTTCCCCTTCAGGAGTGACAATCACTCCTGAGCTGCTTAGTGACACTGTCCTCTGCAGTGGCCAAACATCTGTGTCACAGCTTGGAAGAAGTTGTTCAGATACAAGTACATTTTCCCTTCCTGTTTATTTTGATGGCATTTATGCTATTGCCAAGGTGAAAGGAGTTATCCTCACTTATTTTTCTTTGGTTTATTTTGCTAGTCCCTACTTTCGCTGAAAAGACTATTAACTTCTTATGCAGTAACGTCACTGCCCTGACTAGATTGCATCCGCTATTCATAAAATCATTGCATATCATTGTTATTAGATTATAAAACACTGGCTTCTTGCTCAACACCAGCGTGTCCAGAGAGAAGACTCAACCTGCATATATTGAGACAAATTCCTTCCTGTGAAGTCTCACCGTCTGTGGTTCATACTCTTAAACTGCCTGACCTTTGCAAATCAAAAAGAGCCAAGAAGTCAAACCATGATCTGCAAAACACTCCAGATGCCTTCTTTGTTTTCAGTGGGAGTCACAACTCATCTGCCTGGTGTGTTGCAGGAGAGAAAAGGGCACACTTTCATATCACTTTGCTAGAAACTATCCTTTGGCTGGAATGCAGGAGTGAGCCCTTTGTGTTGTTATGTCCTATGAATTAAAAATGAAAGAGAAAATATAAGGGTTGCTGCAGTAAAACCTTTCTATTCAGGACAGCACAGAAATATACATGGAAAGCTGTTAAATTTTGTTTGCTTGTACCAAAATAGATTAAATCTAATGACATTATGGCTGGAACAAATTTAGGATTTTTTGAGATAAAAGAAGAAAGGGGGGAGTGAGAATGACTCTGAGTCATAGATGAGCCCTGATCTCAGAGGATGTGCACAGGCAATACTTTCATTGATCTCAGCAGAGATCATCACTTGCATAACAACTTCCGAATCAGGCCCATTTTGAGTGCTGAGTCAGCCTAGGACTCAAATTTAGTTATTCTAGCAGGCAGTTAGTTTGGAAAGTGCGGGAAGGTATTTTTTTGCTTGTAAATGTTGTGGCTTTTGATAAACCCCTCCCCACCCTAACATTTAAAAAGTGATAGTTAAAAACAAAGTAAAAAAGTTGGCATGGAAATTAAGACAGAAGAAGATGATTATTCACTTAATTCTATTTCTCAGTGTTTGCAGAGAATTAGAAGCCTCCTGACATGACTGAGATGTTGATATTCTAAAGAGTGTTGCATGAAGAGTTGCTAGCATTATCAAAGCTTCTTTGCAATAATATTTTTTTTCTTCAAGCTTAAAATCTAAAGGCCTTGTGTTTGTCTGAGAACAGAAGATGATGTGGGCAAAAGTGCATTTCTGTCTAGATACATTTCCTTACTTAGATCAACAAATACTTGAAGTTTCTTATAGGGACCTGCATTATTTCCATATGCACACTCTATCCTTGGCTGTTTACCTAGGAATCATCATGAGCTTCAGAGTTTGTGTCTGCCAGAGCTTTATATCTCTGGGTCCTTGTGGATCCTATATGGCTTATATCCCACAAAGGATTTTACCTGAAAAGCTGCTATAAAAAGTAGGTGTGTTTAGCATAAATATACTTCTGACACATCTATCTATATATCAATCAAAGGAATGATGTTGCTATTTTCTTTAATGGTAAATAAATGTTACAGATTGAAAGAACAGTTTCACAATGTAGAGGTTTCTGTAATACGCTTCTGTAATAAGAAAATGCACATGATCAATCAGTAAAATGCCGTTGGTTCTTTTACATCCATTAGGAAGGAGTGTGTGTTCTCCAAGCTTCCTTCATGAATATTTAATAGGAGATTAGATCATTAGAGTTTGTCACTTTCAAGCCATTGATCTGAATCAGATTTGCAACTGTGATACATTGTTAAAATTATAATAGGCTGACACACACCCACTGTTGTCCTAAAGGTAAAAGGCAGGGTAAAACAAGGGCAAAGGCTGAATATTGATTAGGGCATTTGAAATGCAAGGCAAGAATAATGCTGATTTAAGAACAGGGGCTTTTTTGGAAGCTCATCCCCATAAGCAAGAGATGGAACTGATGAATAAAGTCATGCATACTATGTGAAATCAGCTGTCCAGTGAAGATAATATGCTTACAAAATCATTATGGCTGGATCCTGCTAATGCCTTAATTCCATGACAACAATTTCAATCACTGGAAAATTACTCTATTATTTGTTTCTGATTTGCCTAATTTTTCAAAATGACTGCAAGCTTTTTCCATGGAAATGTAATAACTGTTCAACCTACGAGAGCATAGAGATGGACAGGAACATAACATTTGCAGAGAAGAGGTTTGCTTTTTTCATGAAATCTGATATTTAAGACTAAGGTATACTTGTAGTCATGTTATGTTTGCCACTGAAGAAGCATAAGAGGTCTTGCAATTTACTAAAATCACCTGTCTCCTGAGCTGCTTACATCTATGGACTACACACTTCTGCCTGCAAGTCTGACCTAGGTTCACACACCCTTGCATGCATTTGCAGTCATTCTTTTTTTTTTTCTTATTTTTCTGTATGGATGTGGTATAACTTTGAGTGAGTATCACTCAGATAAGCCTGCTGCTCAAAGGTCAAAGTCTTCTGCCACCCATTTTGCAAGGGAACAACTCTCATGTGGACACTGCATTATTTATGTCAAAAGTGCTTTCTGGAAGTCAGCTGAAATTAATGATGAGTGAATTTAAACAATGGGAACATAACCATAACATGTTCTTGACAAGCCAGTAAGCCCATTTGCTACAGGAGTGAACCAATATAGTGTGAATAGAAAAAGTCCTCCACTGGAGTAGGTCATGCAATATTTACACAAAATTCTGAAGAAAAATTCTGCAGAAAACCCATATTTTTTATTTTAAAAGAAAAATGAATGAAATTGGTACTTTGTCAGTTTTAAGCAAAGTCCTTTGGAAGAAAGGGAATTTTCTTCTGCTGAGCTGCTTTTGCAGAAATCAGCAGTGATGGCACATTTTCCCATTTGTAGACCATCAGACTGACCCTGGTATGAAGGACTGTCCTGGTGTCAGACACAATCTTACTACACTTGTTTGGGAACCTAACTTATTTTGTTCCCCTAATATGGGAAGGACACCTTTCCTTAACAGCTAAATTGCTTTTTTGGGAAAGGCAACYTTATGGTGGCTTACAGACAAATAGAATCCTCTCCATTGCAATTGTTTTCCTTAAGCATTTGAGTCCTTCAGAAATGTTATGTGAGCTAAAAACACCTTYTTCTATACAAATTTTAGGAGATGCTGCTAAATGGCTTATTTTGATATTACCTGAAGATCATTTCTCTTTCCTTTTTTTGGCAGAGTCACCGTGATAACAAATTTTAGGTAAATGCCCTCACCACCTCAACATGCTGGGAGGTGGTGAATTTCTCTGAGTGTCATCTGAAAGGCAAATCTGGTCTTATGCCTGGTTWATGAAAAATCCTTAAATATATTAGGGGTTTTAATACATAACTTTTTTTAATCCTCTAAGTCTAATATGTCTTATGCCTAAGAAAAAAATAATGCTTCTTTGATAATTTTAGTGGTGTTCCGAGCATTTGACAGGCATTTCCTTCCTAATTGTAAAAGAGATGATGAAGAGGGTAAGTGGAAAAGTGAAAGTATGTGTTCAAACCTCTTCAGCTCCCCAAAGATAAGAAAAACCATGAGGGGAAAGAAGAAGTGCTWGAAAGAAGCACAAGTACCAACAGCTGCATCAGAAAGAACAGCACAAAACTGTATTTCCAGAAACCCAGTAAACACGCTAGAAGTTGCTTAGGAGCAAATTGTCATGCTAAGTGGATATTTCTGGGTTGATTACCTGGTTCTGTCATAGTGATATTAATCTACCATATTATAGTGCCTCTTTATTAGAAAGCAGCTGATAGCACTTGCAAACTCAGATTTTGTTGCTCCTTATGACTACTCAGTGCCATTTCTATCTTATGAAAAATCATTATTCATTATTTACTTTGTCTTGCAAAACAGGCATATACCTCCAAGATCAAACTATTTCCCAAAGATTCCAAAAGGGCATTGGCGACTCATTTCAAAGTCATGCAGGTGCTGAGCACAGTTTGCTCACAAGCTGACACAAAGCAGCACATGGTTTGACAATAGTGCAGTCGCAGTGTGCTCTTAATGGCTTGCCTTAGTCATACAGCACCAATGTATTCTTCTTAATTACCACTAAGTCTGCTGTTACTAAACCAGCACCATTCTGCCCTTTTCTGGCTCCTTGATTGTGATACATCTCTTTTTATTGCACAAATAATCAAAGCGTAACAATTGACAACACAATTAATACTGGGTTACTGACACCCAGACTGTTCRTGCTTCACTGTTCAAGTCTTCCAAATCTTCCAGCAATTGCTCTGCAGGTACTCAGACAGAAGATAAATCCTCCTTGGTGCCTTGTAAGAATTCATGTGCATAGAAGCAAATACCCTCCTGGGTTACATTTGCCATTGCAATTCTCTYCATACTTTCTCTTCTAGTCCTGTTTAGAAGTTCTGCAGTCCTGAAGGCACAACCAGCGTGCACCAGCCCTGAATTGCCAAGGAAGAGCATCTGTAAGAGCATTAGTGCTGTAGTTTCATAAGAAGTACTGGTGCTCTTGCCTTTCCTCCCTACAGCAAAAMGTAGGAAGGAGAGGCGGGAACACCAGTCCTCCTTCCCAGGGGAGGCAGCAGTACAGTCACAGAGTTTGAGGACAGCAACATCCACACAGGATGGCTAAGGCACTTCCAATATCCTCTGAAGGCTTTAAGAAATTGGTGGGCTTAGACTTCCTTCTGAAAGACCATGGACAACAGAGTTCAGTATTACCTTCACTTTGGCTGGTAACTGAAAGGGCAGGGGACATTCCTAATTCCTGAGGACAAGGGGCATGCAACAACAYYCATTTGCAGGAATAAATCCACYCCTCCTTGCTCTTGYGTGATCTCATCCCTACTGTTTGTTTGGAGCAGGCTCTRGACCTTATCCTGTTCTATCAATGACATTTTCAAATGTTTAACTGTAGAACACAAGGAAGACTGGCTCAGTCACATGWGTGCCAACCCTGGGAATCCACAAGGATCCCAGCAGAATAGTTGGGCTGGGAGCTGGTGGGATGGCAGAGATGATTTTGATACACCTTTGCAGGACAGACACAGTCGTGGCATGTACTTTGATGTGAGWATCTTTAAATTCCTGAAGAATCCTTGTGATTCTTCTTCAAGAGCTTGTGAAACTACAGGGTGACGTGGGAGCTTGGTCAATAAAGAAGGATGAAGAGGAAAGATAAAAAATATTTTGTCATCGTTGAATGCCCTTCCTGTGAACACAGGATCTGACTGGACAAACAAAGAGTGAGTCTGCTCTTCTCAGGCTCTCTTGTGAAAGATGTTTGATCTAGAATCACTATCAAAATACCAAATCCTCACTCACAATTGTATAAAGCACASTCCAACAAGCTACAGTTTTATAAAAGGCCTAGAAGGTCATGACTATGAGGCACCACAGAAAGGTGTGGCAATATCTATCACAGTATCACACAGAAAGCTGTGGCAATATCTATCACTGCCAATGTCATAGATTCTTGCAACTGAAAGAGATTTATTTATGAGATGGAAATCCCAGYTGATGAGAGAAAATGGATATTCCCTGTTGCCACCAGGAAATATTAGAAAATTCTAGAAAGAAAATTCTAGCTGTTTCTTTTCTTCTGATATTGCTACTCACAAATCTGGCAATCAGCTCTGCCCTATGTGGGCTACCCTGGCACWCTGCAGAAGTCAGTGTCATTAGAAACACTGTCTACATCTATGACTTACTATTTTGGCTGTGGTCTTTCTCCACTATTTTTAAGCAAGGCGAAGAAAAAAAAATTCTCAAATTCTGATAGAATTTACATAAAGGGTGAGAAGCAGCATAATTTAGCTCACCATTGTGATAGAGACCAATATGGTGTTAAKAAGGACCCTGGAAGAATTGAGAGAGTTCCACTGGAGAACTTTAGAGATCTACTGGACTTGCAGATCACACCATGTCTTTATTTCCCCCACTCTGTTTCTTAGAACACTGATTTATCTTATCTGCAAGCAAATAATATGATGTGATGACAACTCTATAAATGTTTTCATTGTCTCTTATTTAGCATCTGTGAAATTTCATGTGTCTCTGCCACATCTAAGCTATTACTTTTCCAGAAATGAGACAAAGCATGATTTGTCATGGGGGAGAGATGCCATTTATTTCTATGTTGACTCAAATTACATATCCTGTTTTTCAAATAAACTCTTCATGGCTCACAGTTTTACCTCGAAACCTCTCCAGGACTTGAAACCCAAGTTCATTCAACTTTATTATGAYGCAGTGGCTCTCTTTAGCAGTCAGCTTTCATTTACCTCAGCAGGATTAAGTGAATCCATTATTTTCAGCTAACATGCAGTGGCCTTCCTTGATCCTTTGTACAACTCTGCTTTTTTTCTTTCTTCTTTTTTCCTTAAAGAAAAAAAAAAGAACTCTTGTATCTCTCACACTTCTTTTAAAATAAAAAGTAGTGGAAAGGAGTTTGGGGCCAGTGTCGGAAATAAACACATCAGTATTTAGTTACAGGGAAATAAAAGTCAAATGGAAAAGAAGAGAAGTCCTATGTGTCACTGTTAAGTGGTGAGATGGTTGGTGATTTCTGTCAGAAAGTCTTGCTTGCATTTCAGCTTGTAGGAGGCTTATAAATAAAGTTGCTCACCCACAGTTTGCTCACTTTTGTTTGTTTCCACCCCTTGCAGATGACCATGACTGTAAATCATGTTACTCAGTCTCACGGCATGCTGCCTCCAAAGGACAACTCTGCCTCCCTGCCTGCTCCTTATCCTGCTCATTCCCCTATGGCAGCGCAAAGAATCTGGTGTCTGGATAGCCAGCTGGGTCAGATTGCTCATCTGGCTCATAAAATAATATTGGGATTTTACTGTTTTTTCTTTTAAATGTGGGATGAATTTTCAGACAGATAAACTTTTGCAAAATCCCCAATATAAGAAGTGGACAGACAATTTTCTGGTTTGTTGTTCACTATGTCAATATTGTCTAAAGACTTCAGCTGAGCTCAGCTCTCTGAAAGTTACATGCAAAGATCCCAGGGCATTAAGCACAAGGGCCTGCAAGGCTCCTCCCCTTCCCAGCTGTTAGCATCCTCTCCCAAAGACAATTACTGTTGTGCYTCCACTAAGGCTGCTTTGCTCCAGGACCTTAATGAGGATGAAATTCAGGCCCACAACCTCATGCCTTGGGGACTTGCCATGYACTTTTCCTGTAGGAATGTTTATGCTGCCCAACACTGCTCTGTACAGCAGCACCTGCAAAAGCCTTGAATAATCTGGCTCTGGTCTATTGGTCAGCCTTGTGCTTCCCCCAGACTAATTAGTCCCGCTGCAAAGCAAGATGAATTGCCTGAGGCACGGTGCCAGGCTGCAGTGCTGTGTGTCCTGAGCTAACTCGCGGTGTGACGCAGCCCTGTCTAGACACACCAGCCTGGACAGAGCAGGTTCTGGCACCTCTGCACGATGTAAGCACTCAGTTCCTGTCAGCCAAAACATAGAGTATTTCTGATGCAGTAAGCAGGTCACAAAATGAGGAGAGGAGAGTGCCACGTCAGCTCTTTTCAGATGTGCATCCTTCCTTTGCCAGYGTAGTTGGGATGGATGACTGGTGGTGCCTTGTGGCTCTTTTGCTCAGYTGTAGCTACAAGACCCCAGGATTGGGAATGAGCATGCGGAAACCTTCCATTTTTTACCGATTACATCTTATCTAAATGCAGGGGAAATGAATGCCTGATTGTGGCTRGAGTTTCCACACCACTGGAACCATTTGTCCAGAGATGCAGCTAGTTTGACACTCTTTCTARATACTGAATTTGTGCTGCTTGTGCCATTCATACTTTTCATTGTTGGGATTCTGGTACAAAAATTTTACGTCCTAAGGAGGTGTTTGAGAGAACTGCTACTTGAAACAGGGGTATGGGCACTCTGTCAAGCTCTAGGAATAGAAAAGGAGAAAATTCAAGTTTTGCTCATAACCATTCAAAGTGGTTTAAGACAAAATGGAGAACAGCAGCCTCTAAACTGTTGGTGCTAATGAATATGTATGAGCAGAGTATATATGACATATTTTGCAGAAGGTGCTGCCAAGCTTGAGAACCTAAAAAAGCACTGGTTTAATCAAGGCCTACAATAGGGGCAAGTCAGTATCTTGTTTCTTTTGTTGCGATTTACAAATCCATCAAGTCAAACCTGCCACTGTGAAAAAGTAGTAGGAAAACTTTGGAGTTGTTTTAATTTTGTCATTGTTCTTCAAAATCTGACCTGACAGGAAAAGCTGTCTATCACTTGCTTGACTGTTAGACAAAAAATGTACATTTCACAGCTAACATCTCATGAGTGCTTTATTATCCAAGGACAAGTAAAAGGACATTTTGCACATAAAAAGTTATGCATAAGAAGGAGCCCTTCAGTGTCCGTTCATTCCTTCAGACATGTGGATGAAGCATGACAGCTAACTCTATTCTGCTTCTCCTTTGTCAGCACCATGCCCATGACCTGTTGGATTCCCTAAATTGGAAGAGAAGACTCAGGATGACTCTGTCTTCAAAAGCATGGATGTTCCTGCATTGTTAATCAGCATGCTGCCCCAGAGAGTTGTGAAGCTATTTTTTCATCTGGGGCTTGGGAGTTTAGAGGCTTAGAGTTTCCCTCTCTGAGGCAGAAAAGACTAGCTCAAATGTTCTAAAAACCAGGAGTAATTTAATGAGTTGAGCTCAAGAAGGGACAGAAAATCTCCAAGAGTTTTCCTTCCCTCAGTCTTTTCTCTCTTCATTATTTCCTCCTGCCCTCCAATGTCCCACCCGCTCTTCCCTATATAAAGGTAATACAACCATGACAGGCCCAAACCAAGCATAGTAGGTGATGTCTTTTAGGAAAAAAATATAAAAATAAATGTTTTCACCTTCATCATGGATGAAATCTCCCAGGCTGTGTTTAATTTGCTCACTGCTTACATCAGTTGACTTCCGTACTTGTAAGTGCGCAGAAATAGTAACATATCAGTAAGAATAACTTAATAAAGGTGTTGAATGAGAGCGCTTGCTATGAAATCTGCTCATTATAAACACTTTATGTGTCTGAAATGAGAGATTTGTGTCACAAAATCCCTTGTAAATTTGTGTAACTGACCTCTACTGATATAGGGTGTGGACAGAGAAAAATTTAACAAAAATAGCAGATCCAACAGAGAAAAAATACATGCTGAGGGGTACCATATGAAAGGCTGCTAAGAGTTTATAAGCTTGTCAGACTAGTTGTCTTATTAGATTCATCAGAGGTGATAAACTCAGGACCCCACAAACTTTCCCTATCAGCCGAAGGCCAACAGCAACAACAGCTTGTATAAATCTGACTACATCCAAGAAGGATTTTATGTGCTCTGTTCAGAGAACGAATATGGGATTATACATTTGCTGATGAAACAAGGGACCCCTTGAGGGATTTGCTGTCTCTCTGCCTCTAAGTCAACAGCTGGGTTTGACTCCTGAGCTGCTGCTCCAGCTGGGCAGTGCTGAGTGAGACCAAATTATGTGAGGGAATAAGCACTATGGGGAGATAGTTTTCTGCTGTTAATAATAACAGCCTAATACTGTTATTGTTGTTGTTCTTCTTCTTGCTATTATTATTCTGATACAGTTTTATTATTTAAGTATTGGTTGTGACATTTGTCTCCCTTGTCCTGATCCCGCCAGGGAAAACAGAACATGCAACACCCATGCATTGGGTCAAACTCAATGAAGGAWCAGCACAAGTACAGTGAGCGGAGAGAAAAGTCACATAATGGTGCATCTGAAACATCTAAAATCCCTTTCTGCCACCCTGAGCTCTTGAGTATTGTCATTACAGTCAATGTCAAGGACCTAAAATGATGAGATCAGTTTCTTGCCCAGTTACCRCAGCTCCATTCACACCATCGTGGATGGGAGAAGACAAATCACAGAAGGTTTTCATATACACAGAAGATAYAGAAGAGTGAAAAATCTTAGCAAACAGGACAGTCATTTACAGTTTCTCCATCCTTTTTCCATGGACTTCAAACTTGGCTTCCCTCCACAGCCTCTACCAGCCAGCTCTGACATACACATGCAATAAGATACAATAAGATTCTGCGCAATAGTAATTTGGGCCAGGGACTCAATATGAGATGAAACTGCGCTGTTCACAGGAAGGCTTACAGGCTTGCGCTWTTACTGGTGACTCTAAGACCCATTTTTTTCTATGCTTTGGTGGCCAATGCTGGCATCCAGTGCATCCCTCAGCTCCAGAAGGTATAGGAGCAAWTCCATTGCTATGATCTTGCCCTTACTTTTGGGTAAGACAGCAGCAGATCTCTATTTCCATTGTGCATTTATTGCTTTTGGAATGAGTTTTCTTCCCACTTTAGGTGATAAAATCTGGACTATCTGAGAATATCTGGTGAGGGTAAACAAACTAATTCACCAACTTGATTTTTGGGTAAAAGGTGTCTCCCATGTTTTAAAAAATGTTGCATTAAAATGAACTCACCTTTAATTTTTCTATGAGTGATTGCTCTCAGTAGACCATGAACTGCTGTCAAGCAATCAAATATTTGTGTACCTACTTAACAGACACCAGATTAATCTATAACTTGTATGATAGCATTTGAAAATGTGATAGTGGTTTGTGTCATGCATCTTGAACTACTCTCAGGTCCCAAGTGCTGGAACCATGACATTCAAAGAATGTTTTCCTGATGAAATGTGTTAATACTTTACCATATGTAACCACTAGTGATGAATTACTTTGGCATTCACTGTAAGAACATTAACCAAGATGAACCCATTTGGTGTTAATGTCAGCGTAATATATAGCTCCCTGGGTAACCCCTTGGAGCTTAACATTCATTTAGAAAACACTTTTTCAAAAGAGTTTTACACTACGCTTTTCTATTTTAGAATTAGCAGACAAGCCCTTTTGGATTATATTTTTCATTTCTGCCTCAATGCTGTGCTYGCTGTCTAACCTGCATTTCAGGATTGGAATCTCTGTTCTTGAGGGAAAGCTTGGATGTCAAGCTCACAATATACTCTAAAATCACACATATTGATGGGAATAAGGTTAGCTCTTTTGAACTGCTGAATACATCACCTGGCTCATACATCAAATATCTCTTCTGTACTACTCATGCCTTTGCTTGTCCTACTGTCTTCTAAATTGTATTTTGTACATCCAAACAACAAACAGATGTTTCTTCCTTTCTTCATTACTGTCTAGTCCATGTTTTCTCATCCATGTCAGCCACTTTGTCTAGTCAAGTGAAAGACTGTTTATCCTTTATTTCATCTATAGTTTGGAAGGCATTTCTTGAAATGCAGGAAAAGCATTTCTCCATGCTTTCCTTTCCTGCCACCACTGGAGGTTTGGGTACAAACTTCCAGCAATTCATGGTCTGGTGTGCTGTGCACGGTACGTGGTGTAGCTGGTGTGACAGTAGCAAATTGCTGTGTTTGTGTTACTGGGATATTGTGAGGAGAGACTGCAGGTTTTATTTGTACTACCCAGGTAGTGAAGGAACAAAATTTCTATGCTGAAGTGTAAATCCTCTTTAGTTTAGATTAATTCTTGTTGAACTCTCATCACAACACGACCATTCAGAGATAATTGCTTGTTTATGAAGATGTTTTGGGACTGAGAAGTTAGCCTGATTTTCATCCATTCAGAGTTCTCTATTCACCACTAAATGTCAGCTAGTAATAGGTCAAATGCCAGATTTCATTTCAAAAAGAAAGTTAATATGACAAGATTTATTTTCCATAAGCCATGTTGACTCATATTAATTATATTACCATCCATTAACTCTCCTCAAGTGATTGTTGCATTATCTAGTTGGTGATGACCATTAGGATAGATCATCCTGTTTGTCCTTTTCAAAATGTCATGAAGTTTCTTTTCTTGAAGATTTCTGCGGCATCCGATGAGTTCCTGGACTTTTTGAAGAGTTGGCATTACTGCTCCAGAGAGCTTGAGCAGCATTTTAAAGAGAAGATTTCAAACTATGTCCACTTATTAAAAAACTCTACAGAATATCATAGTTTTATTATGTATTTAACATTTTAAGGTGTTTCTATTGTAAAGGAATTTATTTTARCATCATGATCTGGGTAATTAAAACCATTGCCTTTTCCCACACATWCAAAAGAGAAATGTTTGCTGAACACTCCCATTTTTCTGTCTAATTATTAATTGCTTGTATAGTTTTCCTCTGCTAATGGACTTGTGCTCTCTCACAGGGGCAATGAGCACAGCTGCCCAAAGACCTGCTAAATTAGATATTTCTTGAATACATTTGCAAGATCAAGGAAGAAACAACTAGGAACTGCCCCAAGGTTCCAAGATCTCCTCTAACTGGTCTTAATTATGAGCTGATAGGTCTTCATGCATTCATTGGCTTCCTCTAATAATTGTCTAGCTTCTAAATTATAGTATTAGAAACTTTGTCTTTGGTTCCACATCCTATATACAGGTATTTTCATGGTTGCTTTCACTTTTCCTCTAAATCAGATTTTGGGTTCTCTTTAAACCAATGTAACATTACATCTGGATTCTAGATTTTGACCATGGATAGACTTTTTTGAATATTAAATTAAGTATTCTTCAGATTTTTCTGACATATTTAATTTTTGTTGTTTACTTTTAATGTTTATACCAAGAGATTAGGCTTGTAACTATTTTTAGCTTTGCAAACCCTTTTCTTAATGAACTGAATGTTACCCTTTTTAAAAATAACAAAATGTTTATGCTACTGGCTGGCAAAATRTTCTGTTTTGAATATAATAAATGTAACCACTGATTTAATCAGATCTCTGATGAACTTTTTCCTTTGTCACAACAGGTACACAAAATTAAATACAACATACTTGAAGTTAAAGTTTTAATTCAGAACCTTCAGGAAATCCAGATAACATTTTAGTATTTCCAGTGTGAGGTCCTCAGTATGTGTCAAATGATAATTTGTGAAACMACACAGTGATTTTCCTTTAATGATATCCTGAGAAGTGCAATGTTTGACCAGGAGGGTCAGGGCAGATCAGAGCGATGTGTCTATCCCAATTCTCTTAGGAGAGAGCGACCCAGCAAACAAACTGTTCCTCTGGAGAAAAGTGAGGCACAATGAGGAAGTGACTGAACCTGTATGGGATGACATGGCTGCTGTTACGTATGAAGAGATTTTTTAGCTCTCTTTWCTATTTTTACATTAAGTTCCTTGAACAGATTAATTTTCATTTCATGTAAGACCTATTTTTGCCAGTTTCTCTTGAGTAGCGATAGGGATTCCAAGTATAGCATTAAGCAAAGGGCATAAATACTCTACAAAATATTTTCACAAATATTTTAGATTCATTTTCCTCGCAGCTTTAAGCAAGGTTTAAATATCAAACATTAAAATATTCAAAAGAAAAGATTCACTTAGAAGATTTGTCATTCTGTTGGCCGTGGTACACAAAAAATAGAACTGAATCAATGACTAGCACATTATGAATAGCACAAATTCYGAAAAAATACCAGAAAATAAATCCAAGACCACAAATTAATTAAAAATCAAAATTAAYGATATTTTATAGATAAAGATGTGCAGTAAGTTAAACCGTGATGGTTAGTTCCCTACMAAAAGATCAAATAAGGGAAATAATCCCACTACTTCTCCAAATTGATTCATTAGTTCTCAGATAAAAGAAAAAAAAAGAAGAAAACCAAAAAGGCTGATGTACAAATGTACATTGTATTCTCCTCTTTTCTAAAGAATTCCCCAGCATAAGTCCATATATAAAGCTTATAAATGAACCCACAGAGGGAGAGACTGAGTCCAACCGAGAGATAAAGAGATTCTCTAATTTGATGCCSCCTTCTTCTTGCATATAATATGAACAATTAATTCCCAATGGTGGTACATTAATCCAAACTCCTCTTGGTTAGATGTGCTGTCACCCATAAATGTTATTTTCTATATGGAGACTACAGATACTCTGGTGATCCCAACACAGARACAGGGTAACTAATTGGGTTTTCTTAGGGAGTCCTTCCATTGAGATTTTGTTCTTTCACCCTCCACTTCAGCTGTTCTCCATAAAATGTCACAGAGGCTAACAATGATCATTCTGGTCTTTGTCAGGATATCTGACATAGCAAGAAGAAGTTCAGAAAAAGTCTGAACTTGTTTCATAATGCACGCAGCCACCTATGAACTTGCACCTTCCTTGACATCAAGGAAGGACARATTTTTAGTCCAAGGCATTCTGTGGAAAAACACCACCCAAGACTSTGCTCTGACATCACCAGAGTGACAAGTAAGCAAGGTACTGTCACATTTGTGTACAGGTGGAACTGCATCTGGCTAAAATACGTATTTGCAAGACATTATTTATGCTTTGCATTTATCTTTTATTCTTTCTCCCTTTATGGAGCTATATATATGGGTGGTTAAGAGTGGCAAGCTTYGCCATCACAGATATTGCCTGTGTCATCTTGTCAGAGATTTTTCTGAAGTTCCACTCTGTATATGATAATTCACAGAACTCATTTCTATCAATATATCTGCAGTGAATACTAAATCACTAAGGTTTTGCTTGTTTGTTTTAGTTCTGCGATGCCAAATTTGTGACCTTCATTTTTTTCTGAAATCAGTTCAATCTACTCAGCCTTTGATCCAAATGCATAGAGATGTTTTAACTGGACTTTTTTCACTGTGTGAGTGTTGGATCCACGGATACTTCAGGAGCTATAACAAAGAGCTGTCAACTGCAAAACAGGAATATTCCAGAATTTAATGTCTTTTCTGAGAATATTTGAATGGGAAGATGACACTGTTCCACCTTTGAAAACTGCTTTTTCCTTTGTGAAATCTGGAAGTAGCTTTCACCTTCTGCAACCTGTGACATGAGTGTTTTTCCATTTTTTGATGCAGCAGTAGCTGTTTACATGGCTCTGTACATGGGTGTATTTGTAAGGCAGGGTGGGATGAGGTGGCTGTTAAACTGGATGAACTTGTGGCTGAGAACATTTATGAAAAAACACATGTAGGGTGCCTTCCAGAGTGAGAAAAGCCACAAACCCTGACCTAATATTTATTATAAAAATACAATCTGCCTTTGCTATCACAGGCTGTCAGAAATGCTGAGACAATATATGGGGATGAGGTGGCTTGACAAGCCATGACTGGTTKTCAGGGGAAGGTGTTAGTTGAGTTTCAAAGAGTTGTTTTACCTCAGAGTCTGGGTCACAGGTATTTTTCTGGGAAGCCTACACTGTAGCAGAGAGCAAATATGTGCTTTTCATCTTTTCCTCATGGGACCCACCTTCTGATATGTTTTTTTTTGTTGTTTTTTTTTTTTCTTTTTGTGTATACTTCTCTACAACGCTGCAGTTCATTTCAGGTCTTGCTGAAAAGCAATGGCTTCTATGAAGTGGCTATAGGAAAGTATTTGACTCACTCTTGATATCTAGATTCCTCTGTGCTATGTTCTTTTGAACTGACTTTCTGCACATCTCTTTAAGAGATAGAATCCTAATTTTAAAAAACCCAAAAAAGACCAAATCAACAACCTGACTAACTAAATATGATGATTCTTCAAGACTGGGGTTTTTACAGGGTCTGTGGTCTGATACATGTCTTAAGAGAAGTGAACTTGACCATTAAGTATTTAGGTAATTGCAAACAAAAGTCATAACTTTAGTCCAGGATTTTGAAAATTGGCACTTAAAAAGAATTAAGTACCTCAATTTTTAAACAAGAGAATTTTTCAAGAAAGAACTGATTTATATTTTTTCTTAAATTTTAGATTTCAAACTTGACAGATAAAATAACAAAAAAAGTGTATTTTTTTTCTTTTTCCAGAGTTTCACATAGGATTATTTCCAGAGTCTACCCTAAAGAATGAAATGTTATTGTTATATCAGATAACAGATAGTGAGATGCACTTTTGAAAGCRGACCTTAAGGAAGGAGAGAGAGCAAAGATGAAATGAAGGAGAAAGGCAAGGTGGAAAAGCAAAGGGTAAAGCAGGAAATGCAAAAAGAGTATTCTGGGCAGGAAATGTTGCAGATGAAAAGAGAAGTATGAAGGTATAGAGAAATGAACTAAGAAGTTAAAAGATACAGGATTGCAACAATCAGAGATGTAACTTTATAGTGTGCCTAGGAAGTGGAAAACAAGTGTAAAACAGACAGATAAATTTTATCTAACTTAGTGTTTCTCCAGGTGCTGCCATCAAGCCCCTGACTACATTGTAATTATTCTGAAGAAGAGAAGTATGAAAATCCTTGGTCATTAATTGCAAAGGTGAGGTCTTTGTTCCCTAGAATGCATTTATTTATATATTTATTTATTGTTTAGTTTTCTGAAAGGAGAAGGAGAAGGACAGGAGGCATTGGGACAGAAACTGATGCTCAGGAAGTTCCATCTGAATATGAACTTTGTCACTGTGTGGATGACTTCACAGAAACAGATTGCCAACAGARGTTGTGGAGTCTCCCTTACTGGAAATATTCAAGACACACTCCTGTGCCACATGTTCCGGTTTGACCCTGCTTGAGCAGGGAGATTGGACCAGAGGACTCTCTGTGGTCCTTTCCAACTGGACCCATTCTGTGATTCTGAATTGCAAAAGGAGAAGGAGACAGAAAAGGGAAAGTGAAGGGGAAGGAGAAAGGGAAAAAAGGAAAAACACACAACCTAAAAATGTTTTGGAGGCTTTTACTTTCAGGGGTGTGTTATATTTCTTTTTTAACAGTAGATATATATATATATATATATATACATATATATGTATATATGTTGGCACTCTGCAGAAAATTGAAGCCATTAGCTGTAACCCCACTCTCCCTGTGCACATCTGCATTGCTGTTAAACATACATATTTCAGGGTTACTGGTTGTACTTATCCCACAAATAGTTTAGTTCTACTGTATTGCCCAAATCTCTGYAATTTAATCCTTGTCTGACAACTATTCAAACAAAAAGAGGGGGAAATCCTGAGGTGATTCAAATATCGACTTAGAGCAATCATCATTTTGCATGCAGTCAATACTGACCTTTTCCATTTGGAAAGCTTGAAGGGGAAAGAACAGCTGCTTTTTCCATTATAGTTTAACTATTAAAGTAATATACACAGAGTATCCTCGTGTATGTGGGGAGTTTTAGTGAGAAACAGGGGACCAGTAAGAGTTTTACCCCCTTACAGCATCTAGAAACTGTAAGATACTAAATTTCATGTYCTCGCATTTTTCATGCCCAACTGCTTGATACTTTCTGTGTAGAAGGACTTTTGAGGTTCAGAAACATTTTCTGTGGTGATTACAAATCGTCCCACCCCAAACCCCTGTGTTAGACTGTATATTAGCACATCTCATTACAGCAAGCTTGGCACTAGGAATGATGGCTCCTGAAAATAGATGTAAAAATACATGGGAAAATTTTGTGTCTCAAAGAGATTTTCAGACTTAGGCTACTGAGTTCCTAAGTGACTTTCATATCCCTTACTTGCTTTGTCCCCTCAGGCATGCTTAAACACCAAGGTGTAAAGACAGCTGTTACAACCAGCAGTTATCACAAGATAGAGAGGTGCCAGCTAGTTAAAGATACTTCTCTCATCAGGAAGATTTTGTTGGCTACCTTCCATTCATGACAACCTTAAATTTCCTGATCTGTGATAAGTCATCCTTTCAAGCAGGAGAAGACATTCTGAAATAACAAAGAGATTATAATACATGGCATGGTGCTCTCCAAATTAATTATCTGCAATCTGCCCTTCACGGTCACCAGAAAAAAAAATGCTAGAAATATTTTGGTTATGTTGGTCTGGATTTATGCCTAGTATGATTTTACTGGCATCAGGGAAAAAAGACTTATTTCCAGGTTAAATACTTCTCTAAAGTTACATGATGGAAAGATTTGGCTGCAGACATCTACTGTTGTTTGCAATAAAACCATTATCAATGAAATGTTAATGAAGGAAAGACTGGGCTGGGCTCTATGGAAATGGGTTATCAGTCCTAGTGGAAGGAGAATGTTTGTATGAGAGAGATAATCATTTACAGAAATGTCAGCATAAGTTTGTTCTTGGAGGAGGGAGCTTTATATCTCTGAGGTAAAGACTATAGCAGCAAGCTGCCCCAGTAAGTGACTCACCCGAAATAGAAAGTTCTAGCTTTTATTTTTACCTCACATTTTTTGGTAGATCTCAGAATCAGGGTAATGAATTCGACTATTGAGATGTCTAAATATTAATTTTTCAAGTTTGATGCTTCCTTTTTGAAATATTTTTGATTGTATGGATTCTATTTGTGATTTAAACTTTACATTTCAGAGACACTTTGGCTCATGATGTCTCACTCTCAGCAGCTCTGTAAATAAAAATGCAGTCTGTTCACCTTTAACATACTAAAGAAAGYACACTAAAAACATTCCCATATAACAGCAAGTTTAAAATTAGCATCTTCAAAATTTTTTGTTGAAGCTACATCTGTTGTTTTCATTGTGAAACTGAAGGCAGCATCACCTTGAATTTACTAACTCAATTATAATGCAGTCAGTGGAATGCCAGGAAGGGAAGGGAAGGACCCCAAAGCTGGCTAGAACTAGGGGACTTTAGGGAGATAAAGAAGAAATGTGCTGCTCAGAGTGAAAATGACAAAGCTAAAACAGTGTGTACAGTATAGGTAAAAAGCAGCAATGCTGTCAGATTCTATCGATAATATCTGAAAAACTACAGCTTTTGAAGACAGAAATCAGATAGGTCTGGACCTTCTGTTAGAGGGAATAGTAGGACAGATAAACTAGCCAGCCTCTGGCCTTTAACAATCCAGTACTCTCATGTTGCTTGTGTGAAAAATACTGATAATAACTGCACTTCTGAGCTAGTGCAGAGACTTCTGAAGGATGGATAAAGGCTAATTCAACCCTTTGGAGCAAAGACATGGATTTACTCTTTCATATCCTGTGTTAAAGGAACATTGCATCTTCTTGTGGTGCTCAGACACAATATCTACTGCAGATCCCTACAGGCTCTCCCACGAGATAAGATCCAGTTCTATGTGCTTCTTGCACAGTGTGAAAACATTCTCTGTACTATTTTTTTACTAAAAATGATATTAAAAAAGTGTTCCTTCTCAAAACAGTTCCTCATAGCTACTGCAAGAATAATAGGCCACGAATAAAATTTTCTATGTCTGTTTTCTGCAACACCTAATTTTAAGTACTAGAATTGGCCTAAGGTAGGGGGCAGAGAGACTGCAGACCACAGAACAGAGTGTTAACAGAGTGTGTGTGCAGACCTACGCACAGGTTCTTAACTGCTAATGATACAGCTATCAGTGAAGAAATCAACATCTATGAAAAAACACAGGTTTTTGAGAAAAATACCTAAATCAAATCAAATGCTCAAGTAGAAATACCTGATCATGGACATTACACACTAATATAGAGGCAATCAAAGGAAACAGCTCACGTGACAAAGGAGCACATTCTTTGTTAGGGTAGAATATTCCATTAATCATCACCAGTGAAAAAATCAATTTCTCTCAAGACACAAAGTTGCAACAATAATAATAATATCAACAGTGTTAGTTCTACAACTTTTATTTCCTAGCTATGTTTCAAAGCAGTATTGCTTTGTACAGGCTAAAAAATAAATTCAAAAATTGCCAAGAATTTTTAGCAAATAGGAGACAGAAAAAGCAAGCTAGACTCAGTCACATTCTTCCCTAAGAACACAGTTTACAAGTACAAAAGGGCATACAAGTAAGCTATTCTTAATTATTTGTTTATGTACCAAAGTAAGAATCCAGGTGATTAGCAAGAAGATTTAGAATGTGAAGTGAGAAAGGAAGAATAAAAGAGAAATTGTTGTTGACAGAAGCTTGCTGGGAAGTTATGCAATGAGAATTCAAAACTTAATATCAATAATTTGTTCCAAAAGAAGAATAGTAGAAATTTGGATGCATTTTTTTCCCCTTCTCATAGACTGTTTTCTCTTACAGAATCCTGGATGGTTTAGGATCATAAGTCCTCCAAAATTTAGAGGATTAATATTATAATCACTGAAACAGTACAGACTTAAAGTACATTTGTTCCTGACTTTCTGACCCCTCAAGAGACATAAGTGATCATGTGTAATATGTTGGGGAGAAAAAAAATTCTCAGTTTCATGGACTGCAACCTACAGGGCATCTGTTGATTACAAACCAGAAGCCACCTCTGAACAGTAATTTTTGAATACAGCCTGTTCTGTAGGCTGTATGAGGTAACTAAATTTTAGCTACAAATTGGCAGACATTCTTTCTTGTAGGGAAAGAATTAATCACTCACCTAAAAATTTGCAGTTGACTAAGTGCCGGAGATGATGATCATGTGGTTGTATTTATTTAATCCGAATAAATTGTGATGCCCTTCACTTAAGAAGGAATCAGGACAAGACATGGTTAGTCACTGGCAGGCAAATCAACTGCGTTCCAAAGGTCCCATGAGAGGTGAATGGCCAATGTCATTGCAAGACTGCTTCATATCACCTGTGAAAGTTCACAGCAACTGGGGAATCTCCCCGGTGAGGAAGGAAAATGTCATGCACCTCTTCAGGAAGAAAGGCATGAAAGACTTGGGAATTACAGGCTGGTCAGCCTAATCTCAGTTCCTAGGAACAAGGTAGAGCCAATTCCCCTGGAAATAATACCCAGGCTTCTGAAGAAGACTGGAAACAAGTGAGTGACTTGGAATAGTCAACATTGATTTATCTTAGGAATAAAAATGCAAAATATTACACAAGTGATGGAATAACGTCATGAAGCAGAATGGCTAGAAAGCCTTGAAGTCCTAATGGTCAACAGTATAGTCTGGATATGAATAAGTGAACTAGTGGAGCTGCAGGTGGCAGGTTGAGGCAAAAGACCACTCTTCTCTCTTCAGCAGCCTGAACAGAGTGCTGAAGTGCTCCATCTATTTTTGGGTATCCTGGCAAGAAAGAACCTCACATATTGAAGCAAGTACAATGGAGGAATACCAAGATGCTAAGGGGACTGGAGAACAACATGAATGAGGAAAGGCAGACAGAAATGGGTTTGTGTAGTCTGAAATGGAAATATCTAAGAATCTGGAACTGTCTTGAACTGCCTTCATCTACTTACTGTTGGTGTTTAAAGAAAGTGCAGTAAAAGGAAAAGAGGCAGYAAATCCAATTGTAGGGTAGAAACTGTCAGTTAGTTGTTAGAAAGAATATCACACTACAGCTAGTCAAACACCACAACAAGTTGTTCAGAGAGGTTATGTGAAGTATATCCAGAGTTATTTAAAGTTTAATTAGACAAGGGTCTAATTTAACTCTGAAGATGAATCTTACTTTAAAATTAGCCCCTTTTTTAGTGGGGAGGTGAGCTGGGTGATCTCCAGAAATCAGTTACATAGTATGTGATTATATGATTATATTCCTTTGCAGTTATCCAACTTGTGGCACAGTCAGAAACAGGATAAATTTTCATTTTTAGTAGAAGATGATTTTATTCAGTCAGCATCTAAAATGCTGAGAGTTCCTAAGGAAAAGAAAAGAGACATTCAGTTCCCTTAGTAGAGCTAAAAAACTAATAATCTGACTACTTTAACAGTTAAGAAATCCTTATAGAGTGGAGCTGGAAGAAGTGGGAACATGAACTCTTCACGCCAAAGAAGCTGGTTTATGAGACAGAACATAAATCCCCATATCCAGATTGTCCTCCAGGATGGCAAACCTGAGGACCTTAAATTGGAAATTTGTCCCCAGCCTTGGGAAACAGTACTGACATCCTGACCACTGACTGATTCAGAGACTGAGAACCCTCTTGGAACTGATGGGCTGCCATAAATGATTTTATTTCTGCACAGAATCATCTCTGAAGACATTGTAACTCTACATTTAGAAGGCATGTGTGAGTATCAACATTTTCCTAAGATGAAAACTCAAGAATTCTCAACCTCAAAGGGTTGGATGAATGTAGAGAATGTAGAATGTATCAGGCACTTGCAAACAGTGGCCCATAGACAGTGTGTGTGAGACAGCAGTCCCATCCCCTCTGGATTTTAGGGTGCTCCTCCTCCAGGTCTCTGCTCTGCAGTCTTTTCTGAATGACATGCACAATGCACCTCTTCAGTTTTCTAGGCAAAATAATCCTGGAATATATTTTCAATGTACTGGGGCAAGGCTAAGCCCCGTTCTGTCGTAGTGGCATGGGCTGTTTAGGTTATCATAGGAAGAGCCCTTTAGGAACTCCATTTGGTGTTGTGGTGTATGCACCTCTGATTCACGTCCTTTCTGCAGCAGGACTTCTGCACCTGAAGGGCTTCAGCTGATGCTGCTTTCCCAGATAATTTCATGCAGGTTAAACTTCCCTTCACATCTTTTTATCCATACCAAGGTCACAGGGAAATCTTGAGACTCTTGCTCCTCATCTTCCTGAAGTCAGCTGTTCACAGCCACAGCAGAAGCAAGCTTYGTGAAGGAATTTTTTGAAAGATTGCTTTGTACATTTGAGGGCAAAGTACTGAGTCGAGTCTAGTAGCTACTACTTTAATTTCTTTGATAGTGCATACCTTCAAAGAAATGAAACATCTGAGAACTTGCTCTTCTTCATATTCATTTTGTTTTTTTAAAGTAATGAATTTTTAACATTCGTTCCTTTTGATCTTTTTTTTTTTTTTTTTTTTTTGGAACAGGTTTATGCAAGTTTATACACTGTCCTGGGAAAAGTTTGCATTGTGTTTAAGTCTTTCCTCAAAAATATGTCTCTTTTTGCCAATCCTATCTGAAGGGTCAGATAGGCACACGGGATCAAAACCAGAATACTAGGGAAGACTGTGATAAAAAGAAAAAAATATACAGTTGTACTTTCCCAAGAAAAATTTCACACTGTGGCTTTAGGGCTCCCTTAGATGAAGATTGTGTTTCTGTCTATCTCTACCTTATTCTGGTGTTGGAGATCACTATCAAACAGTGAGGCATTTCATTTCTACTGAGGGGATATATCCTTAAGACCTGGGAATATGAAAATTCTAGCACTGTCCATTGTCTAAAATAAGATCTCCAATACAATAAGATGCTCCATTAAGCTGTTCAGTGCTCTTTAAAACTTATGTACCAGGGTAATTTATGGGGAAGATGTTCTTGATATTGCCCAACATTATCCAAAAGCACACGAGGCTGGACAGGATAGAGAGCAAAGAGCCTGAYACCCTTGTTTTTCCAAGAGATTTTGTTATGAACAACCAATCCAACAATGGAAACAAGAGCCAAAGAAGTGACAGCAAACAATTTTTAAGATTTTAAAAATCACTGAATATAGTATATCTGAAGTTTGAAGGGAACTTCAAAGTTCGAAGTTTGAATAAGGATCATTGAGTCCACAAATGTCTTTTGTCATGACTTTCACAGTAGAAATGGAGCAATTGGATGGTTCAGAGTTTCTCACTTCACGCTGAGAAAGAAAAGTCCCCTTCAGCTTGATTTCTCAAACCTCCTGCTTTCTGTGAAGCTCACCCCTACATTTTACCACACTTCATTCTGAAGGATGGTGTACCAAAAGTAAAAGACATTTGCAAGGAAAATTGCACAGAGTAAAGCTTTAGAGCTTTAATGCTTCAGAGCTTACAATATCTTTTACACCTATTAGTAACTCTTCAAAATAGGAAAAAAACTAACCATATTGAGCTTGTGCAGAATTACTTTTTTGCTGATATTAAGAAAATACTGGAGCCAATGTGTTATCTATGTAGGATAATGTAGCAACATTTTTCACATGGAATCCAAGCTAGGCAACTTGAATTGACTAGGAGAGACTGCTTTTTCCTTTGTGTTATTCTTATTGAACAGTATTATCTTATTTCTTAAGCTTAGAAATTATAATGAGCAGGATAATGTGTGGGGAAGTATTCTCATTTTTGAATGGTATTTTTTAACGGCGGGGACCCCATTATCACTGATAAGAAAAGTGCAGATAAACCCCTGTTGATTGGAGACTATACTGGTGTCAGTAGTTTTCAAGTATATCATGCACTCATGTAAGAAGTTTCTATTATCTCATAGAGTGCCAAATGGGGATTAAATCCTGACACTGAAAATCCTCAGGGMAATGGCTTCTACTGCAAAATAATGAGTCTACTCATACTTGAATGTCTCCTGTTTCGAGAGGAAAAAAAAGCCTAGGATAAATGAACTTACAGTCCACCATTTAGAGTAGAGTGATTGCTACCTTCCCAGCATCAACCTGAACATGTCAAGTGTGATATATAAGAGACAAAGTTAGTGATCTAACAAATCTTGCTATATGAGAAGATGTCAGGGAATGTKCTTTAGGAGCATGGGCTCATGTAGGCAACCCACGGCTCGTTTGATGTTCTTGATTCATTGACATAAGCAGTGGAAGTCCTGAGTCCAGCCATTTTAAGATTTTTGCTTCCTCCTGCACACACAAAGAATGGCCCTTGGCTCATTCCTGTTGCTCTCCCTGCAGACCAGGCATGAGAGAGCCCTGCATAGTGCTGGGACTGCTGCGCCCAGGAGGATGAGGTAATAGGATTGCTATTTTAATGACTGTTTGCAAAGGATTTACTGTACCACTTACCATGTGTAGTGGCTCATTCTAAATACTACCCAGCACATCTTTTCCAGTTTTTGAATAACTGCTAATCCCAAAATATGAATATGGTGTAAAATTCTCTGAATTTCAATTTTGGAAATAGTCAAGTTCAGCAAGGTTCAGTAGAACYAGTTGTGCACAAACGCAGAGACAGCTTTCCTCATCTCATGCTTTGCCCTACAAACCACAGGAGGCAGTTCAGTGCAAGTGCAAGCTAACCATGTGGCAGCAGGTTAAGGGCAGGCAGCCCAGCCCTCTCTTTCAAGCACCAGGAGACCTGGGACTTCCAGCAGACATTGGACCAAGTATGAGAAAAAATGCCATAGGACACTTACCCTGCYCCTGCCAAGCTGTCCCTCTAATTAACCTGGACACTGGACACAGATTCAGTAATCTCTCTACCTCTTTCCTGTTCCCAATATAGAATCAATGCCCATCTATTGCCAGAAGATCAATCCCATTCTATTGCCTGAAACTCTCATGGTTTTGAGAGCCAGAGCCTTTGCAAGACAAATGCTCTTGACCAYAAGTTTTCAGAAGGAAAAAGGCAGGACAATGAACTCATCTGTGGCATGTGACAGGTGGAGCTAAAGTATGGGCACGTATTTGGAAGAATTATAGAATATCCTGAGTTGGAAGGGACCCACAAGGATCATTAAAGTCCAACTGCACAGAACATCCCCAGGAACTACACCATGTGCCTGAGAGAATTCTCCAAATTCTTCTTGAACTCTGTCAGGCTTGGTGCTGTAACCATTCTCTGGAGAGCCAGGGTTTGTCCACCCTCTGGGTGAAGAACGTTTTCCTCATATCCAACCTAACCTTCCCCTGACACAGCTTCGTTCTGTTCTTTGAGTCCTGTCACTAGAGAGAAGAGAYCAGTGCTTGTCCCTCTGCTTCCCCTTGTGAGGATGCTGCAGATTTTGACGACCTTTCCACTTAGTCTCCAAACAATAGCCTATGCCAAATACTGAACTCCAGACTTTACATCCCATGATCACTTTTATCTACCTATAGGAAAGAAGAATAAAGAAACCATAAGAATAAAGATCTGAAACTTGTAGGAAAAAAAACTCCACAAACCAACCATAATGATTAAAATGGAGATAGGCAAGCAATTCAACGATTACAATCAAAAATTTCACTGGGGAGGAACCTAAAGCTGGTAGTTTCACTTAAAAACAAGTGTATAGCAGTCCTAAGAGAGGTAGCAGTGATCAACARCAATGATAAATGTGGTTCTGGCTACAAAGAAACTCTGGGATTTGCTGTCAGAGGGAAACATCTGGTTAAAATGAAGAATAAGAAAAATAGGTGATAAAGCTGTAAGGGAAGATGCATAGAGACAAAAAAGGAAAGGGCAACTAAATTGAAAAGAATATTAACTTTATAGGCCTGTCTTAYTGCCTATAATAGATAAAAGTAACTGATGGCTGCAAACTTGATTTGCATACAGCCCAGGGCAATGAACCTCCTCCATGCTGCTATAATAGGTATAATAAAGACTTAAATTACGTCCCAACACCCACCCAAAAAATCCTCAAACCACAGCCAAACAAAAACCAAAAAAATCTTGGACAAGACAAATGATTTAAAAGTTAGGAAACATCAAATGAAGAAGGCCCAGACTTGGTGTTTTGAATGAATCAATAAAGAGTTTATACAATAGCATGCAATGATTCTTAGTCTCAAACCTCCTGAGTAGCAACTTAACAARCTTACCTGCAGTTCTTCCTTTCTTCTCACTGTTCATTTAGAGCACTGCATGAAGCAAATGATTATATAATTGAAGGCTGTATCAGAATGCACAAGGCTGTAGATTAATGCTGTACAGACAGCATTAAATCTGACATTTCCTACCACTGGAATGCTTGCTTTTGAAATTGTAGCTTTCTCCTCATATTAATTAAGCCAGAGATTTAAATACAAAAATCTAAATGGGAAAAAAATCCATTAGCATCTGAAACTAATAATAATATCTAGGGTCAGAGCACAGGTTTCGTACTAATTTTATACAATTAAGGCAGTAAATATTAGCAGCAGAAACCAGAAGCTGTCCTGTGTCAGTACATAAAAGTCAGCAGAGCAGAACTAGCACAGTGCAATGGAAGCTCCCAGCTATCTGGAACAGGTGGGAAGACTGGGGACAGGCTGTTTGCCTTCCAGCAGAAACKAAGAATGGGGCAAAGTACTTGTCCAGATCCCAGCATGTCTGTAACACAGACTCAGGATGCTGCCAAAAGYGGGAGGCTGGGGGCACTCTGATACCTGGCAGATCAGACTCCATCGAGTGAAGCGTTTGCTGAAGAGGAACACTGACAACACTACAGCCATTTAGCAGCCTTACTATCTGCAGAAGATTAGGAAGATGAGTTTTCAAGCTCCACTGGCTCCGGAGGGCAGAAGACTTCATGGTTATAGACCAGGTTGTCAAACTGGAATTGACTTCAGCTTGGGTTTCAGCCTTAGCAGAAGCAATAATTGGCACATTCCTGCCAGACTGTTGAGGCRTCCTGTATAAACAGAGAAAGCATTATTTTTGGAGGTGTTTGGTGAGAGGCAAGATAAAACAGGGATTTTCTAAAACTAAAGAGCAAAAGAACTAGGACTTCAAAGCAAAATACTAAATCATTCCTTTACCTAGTTTATTAAATATCTGCTTAATTACTACTCCATCTGTCAATCTCCAAGTGCAATATTATGCAGCTCATATGCAGAACTTTTTTGTCAAATGCCATCTCATTAGAAAGGACTTAGAACTCTAAAAAAACTCATACTTCTTTATTTAATTTTTTTATTTGTGAAATGTCTGAATCAGGCTTAAATATTTTTGTTTGCCAAAGTGACATGAACTTAGGTATCTGAGACCTAAAGCACACAACACTGAATGACATTGCTGTTTGTTCTTCTTTGCCAAGGTGTGCTTTCAGATAAGAGTCATATTTATGACTAAATGATTTGTCATCCATTCTTTATTGTAKTTTATGCATCAGTGAATGCTTTATGTCATTCACTTCACCCCATACAAAAAGAGTTGCTATTTTAAAATTGTCACAAAATGTCTTTYAGTGTATTGAGAAACAGATACAGTATTCAGTAACTGAAAAGTGGTTGGCTTCATCATTCCCAACCTTAAAGAACTTAAACTTTTTGTCTAGGTGTCCATTTCTAACATACAAAGGATCTGTTAATRTTGAAAAATGGTCAAAGATTTCTCCTGGGTCAGCCTGAGCGGTACTATTGTGTAGAGTATACTCAGCATTCCCAAATGTTTGGGGCTGACGCAGTGTAATATCCCCCATAATTCTGAAGAAAAGGATCAAAACGATCATGTTATAGCCTTTAAAATAAAATATCAATTTTTATCATTATTGCTACATTAAGAAGAATATGAACTTGTTAACTAATAAAGCAAAATCTATGTCAATATTGTAGATTTTACTCTTTTTATAGAAAAACCATTTCACTGTAACTTACTATTAAATATTCCTACAGCAATCTCCTTGCTTTCTGGAAAATAATCAAGGACATGATAGATTATTCTGTCTTCAGCTGCACAGCAGCTAACAACTGTGAGAAATATTCTGTTCTTTGTGTGGCTTGAAAAAATCCCTATTTCAAACAAGCCTTTAATTGTTTTCTCAGCTGAATGAAGTTCTAGTAGGTTTTTTGCAATACAGAATTCTTTCATTCTATCAAGACTTACCATTGTAACTACAGTGGAAGGTTGAAAAACAACAGTATTTAATTTGCTACCATAAATTATTTGGATAACATTATGGTATGATTTTGCTTCTTTGGAGGCAGCTAAGTTTAATTTTCTTCCATATTTTCACAGTTCCATATCCAGGTTTTGAGCATTCTGTTTTTAGCAACTAGAGTAGAATTCCTTTAATGAATTGCCCTGCTTTCATTCTGCCGTATATCTGACGTTCATCCCTGAGTAACTTAGAAAATGACAGCAAGCTCTGAGCCACCACGGCTTTCTTTACTGATCCGTGCTGATTGCATCCTGGAAAGAGCAAGAACTCTTTTTGTTTCAGGGTATGCCATAGCTTAACTGAGTGATTTTAGCACATCTGCAGCCATGATTCTCATAGAATCCAAACTGCCAGCTAAAGTACACAAATTATTGGCACACCTGAACTTGGATCATGAAGTTGGATCAGACTCTCTGCTTCCTGTGACTTGTTAAGCCAGTAACTAATCATGGTAAGTATAGGAAATTGAGAGTTTTCTSATACCCAGAACCAGAATATTTAATATAGCACCAAAAATAGACTTCTAAGTAACAGTAACAGCCTGATCAAAAGCATCAGCAGATGTTTCTTAGAGATCTGATGATTATTYCCTGCACTTTGGCCAGATATCCTGACTGAGCTGTGTGTTTGGTGCTGCACTGTTACAGCCTGAGTGGATGATAATCCAGGATATGTTAGGAGACACATTTCCCACAGTAGAGACTGGCCACAAACAGAGGTGCTAGTAAATKTCTACAACACTTTACTCTGGCAAAAGAAAACAGTTCTATATACAGTGAAACTTAATTTCAAATAGGTTCTACTAATTTTAAAAAATGAAAATTCAAATTCTTAACAAATCAACAATAAAAGCAAGTAAACAAAAATCCATCTAAATTGTTTCCCAACAGAAACTCGGGGAACTGTAAAATCAGAACTTTCTGTTTTCTTTTCTGAACATCTGTATTTTTGCTCAAAAAATAATTTGACAGAAAAATCCCAATCAGCTCTACTTAAAGGTYTGCAAGCAGCAGAGTGCAGCATCCTAAAAACTGTCATTTTGTTAAAAATCAGATGAACCTGACAGTTTTGGTCTACCTAAGCCCCCCTGAATTTGTTACATGGATCCGTTTGATCTGGTGGTGGCAGTGTGTACCTGTGGCTGAGGGGAAGCTCCAGAGGAATATTCTGAATTACAGGAGGGAGAAGCGTCCATCAGGAAAAATTCCTGTCAGCCACCTGGAAAAGGTTACTAACAAACCCACTGGTCACTAAGGTGATGGGAGCTGCTCTCGCAAATTCAGCTAGAAAGACAGAAAAATCTCCAAGAAGGAAAAGCCTTTCCTTTGGCAGCATATTCACAGCCTCACCTCACTTATTGCTTCTTGCCCTGCAAGGTCCCTTGGAGAAGCCTGTTTCTCTTAAATGATGAAAACTGGGATAATGAACTTTGCCTGGGGAAAAAGCTGAAGGACAGTTAATGAGGTTATCTGGTTTTTCCCGGGATTATTAGGCACAGCCAGCACAGAGGGCAGGTGCTGGGCTGCTATGCAGCTTCGGGGGTGAGCAGGGACCCACTGGCTAAATTAGTTGGGAGGAAATTTCTGTCTGGGTGATTCTGTGGAGTTCATTTGTCTCTRAAGCCACTTGCCTGGGGTGGCTCTGAGCCTGAATGAGCAGCCCTAAAGGTCAGGGGGCTGGCAAAACCCACAAGGGGGATTTTCTTCTCTTATTCTGAAAGGCGAGTGTGCTCGGTATCCTCAGGCTTTGAAAAAAATCAAACGGAAGGAAACCAAAACACAGGCACAAAAGACKGTTCTGTACACGAAGTAGGAGTGGCTCTAGGGGTCAGGGAGGAGGGATTACGACCAAACCCATCCATTCTCTCTTCTCATCTCATCAGACCTCCTCTGGCAGCCGGGCTGCCCGCGGAGTCGCGGTGTCCCTGCGTGCCAATCAAGGACTGTCCCGGGAGGGAGGGCAGCAGCCCTGGCCACGGCCCAGGGGAGTCCCACCAGCTCGGTGACAGCACGTCATGTTGCTTTCAGGCCCGACAACACCGAGCTTACAATTTAAAAATGAAAGCAAAATGCAAACTCTCAAAGTCATCAGTTCCCACTTTTCAGAAGTCCATGATTCAAGGCAGCAAAAGTGATGAGATTTGTCTAAGAGTCAGAAACAGTTTTGAATTTGTTAGCTTAAAGTTTTGCATCTACCAATGCCGCTACTGCTCCCTTTGTRTTCTGGCTTCCAAGACTTTAAAACATATTTGATTCCAGTGCATTTGCAAATTTATCATTGCAACAGAGAATCTCAACAGCAACACATATCTGGGTGGTTTTTTGTTTGTCTGTTCATTTGTCTGTTATTTGTATTTTTTTTTTTTTTGAGATATGAACTGAATGTCTCTTGAATCTTTTGAGGAACCTTTGCTCTAAGAAAAAAAAAAGACCAAATTGTATGAGCTGCAATAATATCACAAGAGCTGGCAGCCACAATACATTCTAGGTTTTTTATATCTTAGAATATGTGACAGGGGAAAAAACTTGCCTGGAAGATTGGATGAGCCTACCACAGCATCTCACCTGCTTTACATCCCTACTTGAGCACTACTATTGATCCTGCAATTATATAACAGTCCTACTTGTGGTTCTTTAAAACCCTGTATTTCTCCTCAGGTGTGCCAAATGGTCCATGGCATTTGAGATTTCCATGTAAAAGCTGTTATGAGCTACTTAGTAATAAATGAAACATAGTTTATGGCACTATCCAAAATTTGATCCATACTCTAAGAATGGATTTTCCTCTTTGTTTTCCTCTTTGTTTACAATGTGGTATCATAGTGCTGGACCCTAAACAGTCACATAAAACTCTGTCTGTGTTAGGTAAAGATCAATGCCTGACTAACAGGTAGATAGTGATACTCTAGTCTTGCCCATAGAAAGCCACCAAAATCTAGTTATATATATATTTTAAACTCTTTTCATGGATAATGGGAAATTTAYATGCACAACAAATATATTTTCCCAGATGGATTTTTGCAAGTTCAGACTCTGTAACATCTGAGAGGAGGAAATTCTGTATCTGTCTGTGCGTATTCTGTCATCTGTTTCATGTTAAAAGCAATGAATTTTTTTTCCTTCCCAGATATTTATTCACTTAATTGGATTCAAGAAGTGGAGTCCTGCACATATTGTGAGGAATTGGAAGTGCTGATCTGATGAGATGCACAATATGTGTCTTGGAAAATTTTATCTTACGTGAGTTCGTAGTAGTAAATCCATTTCTGAATAGAATAACTTTTAATGAGCAGAACACATCAGTTAACGTGGAACTTAAGGAAATTACTTATTACAAAAAAGAAAGTCAATGAGCATTTGAACATCCTGACTGCCAGGGCACATTTCCTCTTATAGCTGTCACCACAAAAATTGTTCAGTATTGTTGAGGGGACACCGAGAGTGAATATATGTTTATGTAAACARGAAGAAAGTGTTGAAGAAAGAAAGTCCCAAAATTCAGGTTTTAAGAGTAGCCTGTGGCAGAGGCAAGAAGAACACAGAAGTTGTTGATCTAAGCTACAGAGGATACCAGGTAGTGCTTCAGACTCCCGGGGATCCACACTCATTTCCATGTTACCCATATTCTCTGCAATCAGGGCAGCAGCTGACTAAATGCATTTAAATGTGTGTAAATGTGGAGAATCTCTGAAAGGTTACATTAAGCCCAAGTTTATGCTACATAACTCAAGCTGGAACCTGGTAAGACTGCCCTTTTGCTAACATATGTTAGTTTAACAAATAAGCATGCACTGGTCACTGGTTCATTTCAGACAGTGTCAGGATACATATAAGCTGATTTAGAAAAATTGGCAAAATTAAGAGACTTAAATATCTTGAAATAATTCTGTTTTATAGTGGAATAGCAGATGCATTCTTTGCTACGCTCTACAAGCAAGAAAGTTAATCAAAGATTTGACTTTCAAGTAATTACATAACATGTAACTTATTTAAGATCAAAACTGAAGTCAAGTAAACAAAAAGTAATTTTTCTTCCATTTGATYTCCCTTTACTCTGATTTTTATCTCTGGAGTTCTCTATGTATCTGTTAGCCCATGTCCAGATATTCTTAAGGGAAATTCAGCAACAGCAGCTGTATTTTTCASTTCATACTTTACCTTARTAGAATTTACCTTGTGCATGTAAAMAAGCCTTAAGAAAKACAAAATTAGAACCAGGGAGTATTACCATGTTCATTGCTTTAGTTCAGCTCACAAGTCCATTTGGTCTGATTGCAAGGTAGTTCATGTCGCATAGTGTTTCCTTACTTACAGTTTTTAATTATCTCCTGTTCAACATATTTTAATTAGACACACAGATTGTCTCCAGAACAACAGCTAMACTTGTGGTTGCCCATTTTATCAGGTTAGCCCAGATTTACTGCCCCTGTGGGGCATGTMGAATACCTGGTGGTACTTTGCTACATATGCCAAGGTTTCTTCCAAGCTTTGTGTGTCCTCTTTGTTCTCAGGATTGCCAGCCTTCAGCCCTAGCTCTCTTCCTTTTTTTATGCTCCAGCAGCCGCCACCAGAACTCATCCTGGGGTGATGCACTTGTGTTGCCTCTCTTGAGGCAGCAAGAACAGTTGACCACACTGAGACCTGCCTGCTGCGAGGTTTGGAGCCATTCTATTTACCCTGAGGAGGAACATTCAAAAGCAGCACAATTTGAGGAGTCAGATAACTTCTTTTTCCTTAATGTCATGGTGGAACAATTGAGGTGTTTTGCCATGAAACCAGAAGTGGAAGTCTGAGCCTGACTCTGAACATGAACCCAGCAGCATTTGAGGTAACATATCTATGGACAATTTYGTCAGACTAAGCAATCAAAATTATCTGAACCTATTACTGCTCATAATACTCTCTTCATCATGTTTGTGTCATTAACTACCTAGCTGCAGAAGGACTTGTAGGAAAGAATATTAGATGCTTTTCTAGGCTGTATAGATCTCTTAAATGGGYGAGAAAATTTGTTTGGCATGCCTGCCAAAACTTTCCTGGCATCAACACTGCCTGGGACAGGGGAGGATCTGACTGTATGAGTTCAGGCTGGCACAGGAAATGTCCTTTCATTATTGTAATATTAAGATTTACTCACTTTCTGCCATTGCACCATTATTTTTTTTCACCCATCAGCGCAGACATGCATGCAATAAATTAAAATTTTTCTTGCCATTAATACATAATTCATAGGCATGTAGTGGCTCTGAGTATTCTCTTATTTATAAATATGTTGGCTATGGTAAAGTTACTCCAGGTTTCAAGTGGTATAAAAAGAGGCCCAATGTATATAAACATATATTATTTATTAGCACATCATCAGGAGTTATTGCTTTTSCTTGCTTCGTGTCAATAACAATACTGTTTTGTAACTTGGAAAAGTAATAATCTTTTTGCTTTCATTTCCTTTGACAGGAAAAGCAAAATTATTTCATTGCCATTTCACATGACTAACACTTTCAGAAACACCAAGCAATGCAGTAATCATTTGGGATGAGGAGAAAATGCAGGAAAAAAGCCATACATGCTGCAGATAAATGTGATATATAGATTATGTGCACAGAGAATAAGGAAAAAAAAGAAMMCCCCCCCCAAACCAAACAAAAATACAAACCATGATCATAAATCATCAACCAATCACCCACCAAACTGATAATAACAATAATAATGTTTCTGTGTAATGCTCTTCCAAATTAAATTGCTCTAATCTGGTGTCTCTCATGAATCATCGCATCAGAAACTACCACAGCTAAAACAARATTCCTTTTCTGCCCTCAGTGTGAATTAAAACAGTAACTGGGCTTTTTATTCCTAAGCTCTACCATCATTTGTCAAAGAAAAATAAAGATTTAAATGTAAGAAGACATCTCTGTGATTTTCAAATAGTGCTTAAATTCTGTCATGGACAAATTCAATATAGAATATTGAAAATATATCCTACAAAAACAGTGCTTCCAATCCATTTCATTTGAACTAAAATCATTCACTTAATTTAACCTTTTAACAGTTAGAAATTGAAATGGTGACTGTTATTTAATTAAATGTTCAAAATTGGGCTCTGAAATTCTTTGTTTCTGAGTTAGGCTGAACTATGTGTCTGGCATATATGTACTCCATAGAGTGTAGGTATTGAGTTTACTGAAACATGTCCTGTGTCCCTCTATATTCTAGGCCTGCCTGYTGTCAGAAATTCACCATGGGTGACACATCATGGCATTATGACATTTTACATGTGTAAGCCTATTTGCTTTAAAAACCACAATAGAGTACAGATTTTACCAAATAATGCAGTATTTTACCTTTGCAAGACATAAAGACACTGAAATGCTTGGAAATATTCTTGGCTCAGCTACTTAATCTTATAACCAGGAATGGAATTTGTTGGATTTTTTGAAAGAGAAAACAAAAAGTAAGAGTACTTTACTTTGGCTTCATATTTTGGGGCACATTACTTAAATCGTACTTTTCTACAAATATTAAAAGAAACTTATTGAATTTATACTGCCTTGATATAGTCTGTGTTTGTGCCCCTGGAGTGCACCTTGCAGTTTGCAGGCTTGATTCTCAGTGACTTGAAAATGCTGGAAAGCCTCTGCTCATTCTGATGGTATTTGGGTCAGGCTCCGTGTTCCTGATGGAGCAGGGCTTGGAAGCTTCCCTGTTCTCTCAGGGGTCATTCAGCAAAACCTTCATCTGTGGTTTTGGCCTGGAGTCAGAAAACTTTATAGGCTCCTGTATGGATTAAATCTTTGTTTCTTTTCAGGGATACGTAAGGCAGGCTTGCACCAGGCAGAGTTGGATGCTGCACTGACAGACAAATATTCATCTCTCTTCAATTATGCTATACCTATGCGAATTAAACAGCAAATACGAATGACTAGAAAAAGGTATTGAGTTACTGCACAGACATRTTGAATGACATGTTTTTCAATTGCCAGAAAATTAGGTTGCCAGTTTACAGCTGTCATTCCTCTCAAACTGATGTGATGAAAGGGACACAAAACTGTTTCAGCACACTTCACATCAGCACAGAAGGCACAGTCAGAGATCGATGCCACATAGTGAAAATAATCAAAGAGGTAGAAAACCCACAGTAATTTAAAATTACAGAATGTGAAAGTTTCTCACTGCTCTTCCAGTAAGGCAGCAGGCTGAACTGGTAAGATGGGGCGCCAGAAGGTAAAATTCTTTTTTTCTTACTGGGTTGCAGACAGCATAGAACACTAAGCAGCCTAGGAGGTATTCTGAAATCCTCTTAATTTACTGATATGCATTAGTGTACCTGCAAATTGCCCTTTTTTTGGATGTTAGCCTATTAAGGAAAATTAATTTGACCTCATAAATAAGAAAAGGCTAATACAGATAAGATCACTTATGTGACCTGTTGTCTCACATAGCTGTTATATCAAACAAATACAGATCCAACCTGAAACTGGATCCAGTCTAAACAGATCCAGTCTTAACCTTTGTTCTTTTTTCAGCTAAAGAGTTTGCAGACACACCAGAAAAATTTACCAAAAAGTTTCCATGCTTTCCMTCATGTGCAGAATTTATGCTGTGAGGTCCACCAAGCTCTTGGCTGATTCTGGCTCAGTGTTTGGAGCTAATGAGAAAGAGATTTACCTTAGCTAAGCTCAGACAGGTTGTCCCAGATTTCTTTAAACAGATGAGAAACAACTGACTCTAATGGGAGTGCAGGACATCACCACACTGCAGCTTTCATCCAGCTACAACACTATGCCTCAAAAGAACTWTGTGACACCTTTGAGAGTTTCTCATCATTCTTCAAGATCTCATGAAATAAACATTGACTGACCAGACAGTGTTTGATGAATGTCAGTTTCTGTCAAACTTTTGCTTCGTTTTTGTTTTCCTCTGAGAGGAGAGGAAACAACAATTCAAACAGCTACTGCTACCCTCAATCCAGTGCCCACTCCTCTCCTTGAGTGTGGCTTAACTAAGCTGCTGCTGTTAAGTCCTTGCTGGCCAGGGAAGGGATCTGCAGGCACAACTCCCTGTAAGCATCAGAAATACTAAAGAAATTCAAAACTGGCCTCTGTCCCTGCTAGCTTTGGAGCTCAGACTGTTTTGAATTGTGATTTTCATATTTGAAATATAGTACATGATTTCCTTTTTACTCCAGAGAGTAAATCAAGTGTTATATTTAATAGTGTTAAGCAATGTCTGTGGAGCATTAAAAAAAAAAAAAGAAGAAGAAAAAAAAAAGAATGGAAGAAATTTTGCCCTTACTTTTCTTTGTTTCACCAAGATAGAAAAAAAAGTGAAATAATTTGTTGTGCAAAGGGATCTGTACCTACCAAAGGCACAAAACTCTTCAATGAAACCTCTGCTGTATTTGCAAAGCAGTGAATAAAAGRCAAAAAAAAATGCCATTCATAATTTATATTTTGCTGTTGGCAACAGATGGGAAGAGAAAAATGAGATGACTGTTTAGTATTTAAAATTAGCATTAGTCTTAAATAAGGTGCTTATTTTTGTGAGTCAGKGTGCTTGCATTCATATCAAATATATAATCTGCTGGTGTCAACCAACACACATTTTGGTATTCATTTATCTTATCTGTGATATATGATATTCCAGCAAATTTCTTATTAACCTTAATATGTTCTTAATCTCAACATTCCACTAACAAATTCTGTTACAATCAAGACTTCTCCTTTTGAAGCATTTGTTATTATCATTTCTTAGTGACATATTTACAGGAACTGAAAATAGCACATCTAACACAGAGATGTATTAAAGATTTCAGGGCTGTTTAATGAGATATTTTTTTCCTTAGGAAATACCTCTTAATAGACTYGCTTTACTCAAAGTTTAGTGTGTATGGTGGATCACACTTGTGGCCATGGCATCCTTTCCCAGAAGTGGAATCCAGTCAAGTGGCCTTAATTTTGATGRTTGCTAACAGCAGTCTCAAGATCACTTGGCAAACCCAAAGCTTGTACTGAGTAATGAGAATGAGTGTCCTTTATGAGCTGAAAGCCTGGCTGCATTCATAAAGCAGCATTTGCCTTCCCGTTGGYAGTGCTATATTCCTTTATGACTTGAAGGGATTTTGCTTTGCCACTCACTTTTTCAACCCTTCTGGTACCACCAGTATTCTGTGTATGCAGGTGATATAGGCAACTTTGCCTCCGGATATTTACTGAGTAAAATCCACATATACACAATCTGAAGATGGGGTGAAACACCAATAWATACTGGGAATTTTAATTTTAAAACTCCCTGTTAGACCATATGAGCAGATCACTGAAAAAATTACTTAGCATCAACAGCAAGAGCCTCTGTGAAAATCCCTGCAGAGCTTGTTTTTGTTTCACAAYGGCAATATTTCTCTTTTATCCTCCTTGTTGCTGTGATCAACAGAGGGCAGTTGGGCTCCTTTCTATTTTCAGTTTCAATTAAAATTTCAAAATTGTTTTTGATTGAACTTTTGAACACACTGAAATGTGAAAGCGCCCCCGCTGTCGCTAAAATGGTCTGGAACGTGCTTTCCGGGCATGAACATTTCAAAGAGAAGATGCTGGCTACAAGCAGCTCCACCTCCACTCTCTCCTCCAACATACTTGTTAAAGTCTCAGGAGGGCCCATTACTTTTATTTTTTTTCTCCTAGGTGAAGTCCAAATGGAGTGCTTTGATTTAGCATCACTGATAACAAACCCCCCCCCAAACATACAAAGAGCCAGCAATTTGGGTACAAGCTATTGAAGGAAGCAAAAATAACAATCCCAAGAAGCTGTGGGAGGACAGGGCTTCAAAGGGAGAAAGCTCAACCRTCTAGCTGGAAGGAAGTGTTTCTTGAGGATGCTATGAACCACATGTAATGCAAATTTAAGCACCTTCCTGACAGCTTTGTGTTGGGAAAAGAGAGATAGAGTCCTTGGGAATTCAGCTTGTCTCCCAAGCTAAGCAGAGTTGTTTTTCTTACAGGGAAGATTTTAGACCCCTGATCTAGTACAGTTGGGGATATAACATGTGGCCTTCATCATGCTGAGTTAGGTCGTAAGTCTCTACCACAGARGACAGTATGTGGGTATGTATGCATAATATTGCTTGTGAATACAAGCATCTGATTGGTACTTTTCATTTTAATTGTGTGGCTGTTTCTGTGGATTTGTGTATTAATGCCTTCATAAAAAGCTATGAATGTAAAAAATAAATAAAGGAGCAACCACCCAGGGCTATAGCATCACCTCATAAATGTTAGTCACAGACTAAGAGAACCATTACATTTTGGTGCCAAGAAGAAAAATCTTTGGGTKTTTCCTGAAAATCAYAAAATTCCACTACATAATAATGCTTCTTATCTTAATATATATGGTAACTGMTCAACACACTGTTCATGTCTCTTGTGGATTTGGGAGACTCAGTGTGCATAAGAAATATTAGAACAAACTTCAGAAAGCTGGATTCAAAATAGTGGGGAAAGACAGACTGAAACTAGTTGAAAAGCAKAAAAACTGTTGTAAAATTGGGAATTGCTAAAATGAAGTGAACAGAATTTAACACATTTTCAAAAGCATTAAATTCATCAGGTTAAATCAACTTCCTGAAGATGTCCAATAACTTGCAGTTCYTATCAGAGTAAATATCCTGCAGTTCCTATTAGACTATGATTTTAACACATCTSAATGTTGTTATTAAATTAAGTAATTCATATAAAACTAAAATTTTCATAGTGACAGAAAATAATTGGGTAAGSAGTGAGGCAGTTGTTACAACTGATGGAATAAAGTGATGAAGAACTCTTCTTAAAAGGCTGACTGCTAATGACCACAACCAGCAGGCAACTGAAACCCATCAAGAGCAGGAAAGGGAACCATGTTCTTCCCTCATCTAGTTGCCTGAAGAAGTAGAAAACTGTTTTTAACCAGATTTAAAAAAAAAAAAAATTAGATCAGACAAGTAATTTGAATCCATTTTTTTTCCTGGCGATTTCTCCTGTGTGGTTATAATAATGACACATTTTATGCGGATATGAGATGGATGCCTCTGTACKGTTCCATTTGCACAGTGCTGACAATAGAAGCACTTCAGTGTCACCTTATAGATGGTGTGGCAATGCTCAAAATGTAGAGGAATGGTGCCTGGGGGAAAGCAGGGGTAGTGAAAGGCTTGCCAAAGCCTAGCAAAAGCTCAGGCAGTTGTGAGGTAGGAGTGAGGTAATACCGGACAAACTCAACAAAGAGATTCCAAAAACTTCCCCTGATGGCAGGAGTCTCAATCATTCCTTTATTATTGGTTTTGCCACGTTTCCAAAGGGAACCAAAGAGAAAGCACTTCAATGACAGTGCAATGTAGTGGGTGTTTCCCTTTTAGCAACTGGGGTGCCAAAGGGTTGTTTTGTTTGGGGTTTGTTTTTCCTTTTTGTGCAAGTGATCCAGCAGCTTCAGAGCACCAGACACTAAAACAGCGCCAAGTGTGTGTTGCTGGGAAACAACACACCACATCTCATTGCAGGCAGACAGACAGACAGGGACAGATCTACAGAATGAAAAGTTGAACCTGCAGTGCCAGCAATAAAACAAAAAAATTCCCTATTCTGCCAAAGGCATGGACAGTCACATAAATGCAATTGATGCAGGATTTAAAAAAATATGTGCTATGAAATGTGCATCAATTACCCAGGAAGCAACAAAAGTAGGCTTTGTAGCTCATTTAGCTGTAGAACACAAATGAGAATATTTACACTCATTCTAAAAGCAACAAGAAAATAATGTTCAAGCGCTGGTAAAAAGATTAAAGGAACGAGGTGCAGAGGACATTAATGTTAATTTCAAACATACTATTTTGGATTCAGTAAACTAACAGTGTGTGCACAGAGCTTTTAGCTGTTTTGTTTAAGAAATTGTACTTTGTAGTGAATTGATTATCCTGATGTCATCTTGTTTGATATACATACTCAGAACATACTTGTTCTGAGTGACTTTTTTCAGGTTATCATGCTCTTGGATTTAAAAGTGAAAGCCATTGTTTCATTGTAATTTTTTTCTACAGAGTTTTCTTTGCAAAATGTGCTTTTCCACTTTTATAGCTCTAAAGGCCTCAGTGTCCTTAGATGAAGCACTAGCTATTGTTCACAGAGGTCTTTTTCTTCTAAATTTATTCAAACAGAAAAGTCTGCATTCCCATGCCTTCYACATAATATTTTGAAAATAATTAAAAGACTTTTAAAAACAAATGGTCAGCCCATAACTGGGACTCTGAGGGAAGCTTGTGGGGGAGATAGATGGGTGAATCTACCCCATAGTGTACACAGGTTAGAATTTAGTTCAGCCCTGTGCAAGCATTTCTCTTTTTGTTGAGTACAGGGCTGGAAAATACTACCTGCATCTTACCCCCTGACTGTCATTTCCATGACATAAACACATCATCTAGAAGGGTACATAAAACGTTCAGCCAGCTTGTCTTTGCTCAGCAGAAGTTACAAATATTTCCTAATGGACCTAAGCTGCGTGCCTTTGTTTGCATGTATATATTGAATCCCTCCCAGCCTAGGTGTTTGCTTTGATGTTTTAGTAAGTGTGTTGAATTAAAAAATAATGCAAAGTAAAAAAAAAAAGAAGAGTTTTTTATTGCATGAAGAGCTGCCTGTCTTTGCAGCTCTCACACACCAGACACGGAAAACAAATTCAGAAATACTTCCTTCAGATTAAGGATGCAGCAATTCCACAGAGAAGCTTCAAATCTAGTAATTTGATTTGTAGTGTCTACATTATACTAGGAAAAGCTGACACCCTTAATTCAAGAATTCTCTTTGAGAACAGAGCCTAATGAACAGTATTGCCAATCTGAACCTAGAAATATAAGCCCAAATGGTTAATTTAAATTTAACCAGTGTCAAAAGAAAAAAGTCCCAAGAGCAAAATGTGAATTTTACAGTGCTTACCACAGCTGTGGTTTTGCTATAAGTCTGAAGTTCTCATTCAGTGCTGATTGGAGTCTCGGGTGAGACCAGAGGCACCTGCTCACAAATGGCTCCTGTTCAATGACAGAGCTGACATGGTTTGAAGCCATTGATATTGCACCATATCTTCTTTCAGGAAAAATAAATCCAAAAACCTCTCTGGTTTCCTTTGATTTGACACTTATTACAACTTAGACTCCCACAAAAGCTGCTGCTACTGCTACTGCTATTACGTTTTATACCAGCTAATCATTTAAATTAATTTTAAAATATTTTACTAAACATGCTAATTGGGCTGGTTTCTGATTTGCAGTGCCACATCTGGCTCAGATTTCAGTACAGCTCACAATTAGAGAGCAGATCTCCCTGCTTGCACTGAGTGCTTTGGTCACATGTGTTTTTTTTTTTTTTCCTAATGAGCTGTCAACAAGCTGTCAAACTCTGATGCAAATTAGAGAGGGGAGACCGTGAAAGGTTGGTATAAAGCACTGGAATCAGCCCTGYAAATGGACTCTTTCTCACAACTCACACATATGTGACTTTACCTTCCTCAGGGAGTAGTTCTGCTACAGTAACCCCTGTCAGTCCTCCAGGTAGGACCTATTCCCATGATTAGAGTTTCCAGGGATTTGTTCCAGTATGAAAGTAAAAATACATTGTTTTTCTGTGTTGCCATCTTCCATATTTTTAATATTTTATATATATTTATTAATAATTTTATCCAGAGTATTTGTGCTYCTGATACGGGAGGCTTGAGATGATAACGTGAGGGATAACACGAGGATAACATGCTTCCCAGCAGCATTTGCATGGGGCTTCTTCAAGGCTCCTGCTTCAAAAAACATTATTCAGAACAGGTAAACTGGTGCCAGTACCAACATCAATATTCACCAGCAGGAGATTAGATCTAGTGTCAAAAGCTATAGTAGGTTTTCCTGAGAAGAATCTGAGCTCCCTTGTGCAGCCATYCAGGCTCCACAGTGCCTGTCAAGCTCTTACTTGAGGCCCAATACTCCTAACTACATCAACAGCCAGCAAGCAAATAAAGCAGAYCTGGATCCTCATGGACTACTGACTCAGTAAAAGGACAATATTAACTTCTCTGAATGCTAAAGACAGAGAGCTGTCATCTCTCTTTCCTCCAGGGCTGCAGCAGCCCAGATGCTGAGAAATTCAGTGTTTGTGTAACATAACCCAATACCACCTAATTGTTCTTGTTCTGCACTCAAGTTTTGGAGCAAATGGTTTTCTGCTTCTGTCACTGAGAGCAGAAACTACCTTCTCCCATCTGTTTGTACTGACTCAAACACTTAGTCTGGACACTTTTTCTTGGAGGCTGAAATCCAACTAACCTGTGCAGTAGTTCCYACCTGAAGTAATTGGGTATTATTGGAAGGGCTGTTGCAAAGTATTTTAATAATGTGCACTTGAGAGTAGCATAAAGCTACTRTACAACTGCCCTCCTTTTACATATCCATGCAGCTATATGTTTATGTATTTTTTCATTTGCATAAGCTGTAATGTTAGAGGAATGAACTGCATTACCACCTTTCATTTAGCTTTCTAATGAGCAGCTCTGACCTTTATCACAAAGCCCATTCCCACCACCAAACTCCATGTTAATAAAGAGCCGATGTGAATTTGAAAAAAGGATCCAATTTCCCAAAGGTGGTTAAATAGCATGTTCTAGCACTCACTGGCTGATCTCCACAGGATAATTAATTCACTGATGAGAAATGTGTCTGCAGTTCATTTTTGGTGGACTGGGATTAAAAAAATGTACTACAACTAACCTTCAAGACAGTCAGCTTTGTGGAATGATTCACAGTGGAGAAAACTTTGTTCTAACTAACAATATTCCTGGTATGTGATCAGGCATTTTAATCAGGGTCTGATTTCAAATYGCTTTGTCACACTCTACCAGTGACGCATTATAAATGTGCAGGACTGACCCACTGGACTGAAACAATGTCAGTCCTTTGCAGCTAGCAGAGGGTATAAAAATATGAAACATTTGCTCACCAACTTCCTATGGTACCATTTGAAGAAGGATATGCTCATGTACATGCAGTAGATTTAAGCACTGACATGGTAGCAACTGCAGGAGGGGAGTTTCATTTTATAGAAGCTTCTGGTACTAAAAGATGAGCTGTCAGTGAAACAAACGTGTCACCAGAAGTTGCAGTTGGTGCTTTACTCACAAGTGACAGAACAATAAGCCTGCCATACAGGCTTTGCCCAGTAAGCATTTGAAAGCATCTCTCTCCACCTTACACACTATGGCAAAAGCAATACATCAGTGAGGTTGTGTTTTTGACACATTTTATAAATACCTGTATCATCTCCATGTGCTGAAGGGCTATTTTATTGTATTTTCACTCAGTCTACAGCTGAGTTACTTTAGAAACTTCTTGCTTATATTTATTTTAACCTCATCTTGGCATGATAGAAAATGATGGAGTAATTCAATGTATTTGTTCTTGTACAGGTTGAACATTTCCCATTGGTATGCACTCACTACATACAGAAAGCTCAAGGGAAAAAGCTTATAAGCTTCCCAAAAGGTGACAGAGTAATGGGAAGGAACTGAACTCCAGATAATGCAATATTAAAAAATGACTTATCAAATTTGGAGCAGCACCACATGACCAAAGAATAGTAACTATATCATTTTTATATCAAAAAAACCCTCTTCAAAAACCAACAAAAATATGAGACACTGAGTCTGCTACTTAGACTTCAGTATCATATGAAGCTTTTAAATATATATTGAAAGAAATAATTACAGAAGAGATGGAAGCAAAATAAAATAAAAAGTCTAAGAAGAGAAATAATAATTCTAAATTAATAAAAAGTATTTCATTTTCTAAACCCCTGAGTAATAGTACATCTTATTTATCTTCACCAAAATAGCTGATGTAATATTCTGTAAAAAATCATTATCAAAGACATAAGCTGTGTAAGAAGAGGTCTCAAGGGGAAAACACAACAGGTAGCATGAAGATATGTTGTAAGAAGGTTACAGGAGCCCCTCTTATACTCCTTACTGTCCTTCACAAAAACAGGTGAATTTGCTTATATAATTTGTGAGGACCCCACTTGAAAGTCACTGGCAAAACGAAAAACAGAACACCTTAAAAAAGGTCTAAGTGGCTTTAAAGTCCAGCACAAAGAAAATCCCACTGTAAAAAGCACAAGGTGAAGCCCTGGAAAGCTTGTAAAAGCTGCTAAGGGCTACAGGCCCTCCACAGACGCAAACTGGACTACAGAGGAGGATTTTGTGTTCCAGCCAGCCAGCAGGATGAGGAAATGGCTGTGTGAAGCAGGTATGAGGAAGCAAAAGTCATCTTACATGGAAGATTTCTAGCAAGGAAACTCAATACCATTGTCATTCTTTAGGGCATCTGTTAGAGATAATGTGGAATGCTGCTTGCATCCCTGCTTCCCCCATTCAACTCATGGTGAACTCATGGTGTCAAAGGAGCAGAGGAGAAAACATGTCCAGGAGAACAGCCAGGGTATTTTATGAGATTTGAGAAAGTGTGTTTCATTCTAGCAGAAAGAAAGCTGAGAGAAAGTGATTGCATTCTATAAATTCACAGGGAGGGTAAACACTAGGGAAGAGCTGTTTAAACTAAAAGGCAATGTTGGCGTAAGAACAAAGGAGTATGAGCTGGCCATGAATAATTTTAAGATGGAAATTAAAGGAAGGTTTGCAACCATGAGAACCCTGAAGTTCTCAACCGACCTCTCAGTCTGGCTAGGAGCAATAATAGCTTGTTTTAAGATGGTGTTCAATGCATTTACAAAAGAGCTATGCAATATAGAGAAGGAAACTCAGTCACCCAGGAAACTTTCGTCCCACATTTCCATACCTTAGGGGTCAGTGTCTGGAAAAGAGAAGCTTGTTTTTTTTTTTTTGGTCACAACTTATAAAATACTGATTGAAATAATAGTAGGGGAAAAGATACTGAGTTGATACTATAACAGCCTCTGAGCTGCTCTTTGAACAATGAATGTCCTAAATAAGCTATTAAGTACAAAGGATGAATGGAATTACAGAGTACTATTTTCTAGAAAAATCTCCTCTGTATGTTGTTGTGTGTCACACAGCAAGGAAACGTGACTTGCTCAAAGTGTCAGTGCAGGTTCCATGTGTTATTTTAGATTTACCAGGAATATGTGTCTATGTAAAAATGATTTTACACTGTAGAAAACAGAAGCAGCAGCCCTTACAACAACCTTATTCTTAGCTATCAGTTTGTGTACCTTTACTGCATGGCAAGAAATACAACAGTTTAATTAAATTTCTTAAGGTCAGTGAAATGCCATTGTTTTGACAATCAGCTGTGCTCACATAAACCTTGGGGTCCAGATGGCTGGCTGTTTAATGGCAACACTGCATTGACAAATTCACCAATTAGATAGACATTAATATTACATCCTTTCAGATTCTGAGCACAGCCTGACCTCGCTGAAGTGGGCTGGTGTCTTGCCTAATCCCTTGTGCATGCTTGCAGAATGTTATCGTGCTGCTAWAGTGGGTTCATCCATCAAAACTGCCCTGGCTTCTCAGCATGCTGAGCATTATTGGGTTTGTAAAAACAGATGTCATAACACACTGCTCTCAGAGTGGTGCTCTCTCGAGGGATAGCAAAAGGAACCAACCCTTCCACACATGGACTCACAGACAGACATGCTGGGGGCACTGGTGTATTGTGAGAATTCTCCCCTGGCTGCTCTGGGCCTGAAAGGGAAGGGAAGATCCCTAATTTATGGGTGTTCAGAAATGTGCATGCCTTGGTGCAGACAACTGCCCTTCTTGCTAGACAAGCTGTACTCCTTACATCAAATTTGCTCTTTTTTCTTTAATGGCCCCAAATGTACCATGTTGGGAATACAGAATTACAACCTGCATTAAACTGTAGTGGTGTTGTCTTGCATGGAGCAATTCCTCTGCATTACAATGAGTTCCTGGGGACAGAACCCACTTTCTCCTTCACCAGCTCTACAGCCAGCTGTGCCTCTGGAAATGTCAGAATCCCAAGATCTGATGGTTTGACTGGAACAGTGGAAGAGGCAATGACACCTGCCGACGCTCACTTGTTTCAAATTACCTCCCCCCATCACATTTTTTTTTTAATTCAAGGCAAAAATGTCTGTTGTTTTTAATTAGATTTCATTACTCTCCACTGTCTTCCCCAGGGCAGTGGTGGCAATGATAATACACCTACAGCAACAATTACAGCCTTTTCTTATATGAGAGCAACCTCAAGCAAGAAATGGCATTTTCCCTAATGGAGCTTTCCACTAGGCCATCTCTCATTTCTGTTTTTCTCCTTGGAATAATCTTTTYCAGTTTCCCACCTGGAATACTTCTCCAGGGTACAAGAGATATGGACAATAAGAAAGTGATGTAGTGTGTRTAGGTACTACTACCTCCTCAATTATATGGTGATTACTCCTCGAAATCTTTCCTTTGAGAATGTGGTAGTCTGTCCTATTTTCTGCAGTTAAAATGAAGAATGCCACTGGATTTGATAGCTTCTCAGAACTAAGTTTTTCAAGCTTCTCAGAATATGATGTTAAGAGGACCATCATTTGCATTTTTAAAAATTTTGAATTGTCAGGAGGGCATTGCCTTAGGTGTTAGGCTTAATGACAACTGAAAATACGTGCTCTATTACATGACCACAACAGGAGAAAGAATAATCCATTGATACTGTGAACACTGAAATCTAACATCCCTCATGTGTGATGAAAGCGTGCACCTCAAATTTTCACTTTCTGTCAGAATAACCAATCTCTATATAGAATTTAGCTAGCAGGTGTATTTTCAGCTTTTTCACTTTCATTTTTCTCACTTTTTGTTATTCACCCAAGACTATCCTGAACTGGTTTCTATCTGTGATGGTCAAAATTACTTTCTTTTAAGTTGCCTGATATCAGYGGCAATGGACAGAAAGACATTTTTAATTGAAAACAATTGAAGGAATTTTCAGAAAAGACTACTTAACATTATTTTGAAGGATGGAGTGACTTTTGTATTCTATTGATAACCCTAGAGCAAATAGAGATATTAAATATCACTTTCACAGCAGTGGRGTTTTCCTTACAGAAGAGTAGAACTTCGCTAAACTATATGTGAACTTGCCATGGTTTGACACTGGCACAATGCCAGTGCCCCCATGMAAATACCCTCTCCCTRGTGTCTGCTGTGAGATGTGACCAGGAATAAGCAAAGCAGGCTCCTACTTAAAAATAAAGAAAACTTTATTTGCTAAACTACAGGAAAATAACTAAACTATAAGAGAAGGAAAAGAAAACACACAAGGAAAATGAAAACTTCACAAATACATCTCCTCCTCCTCCCCACTACTCTCCAATACAATACATCTTCCAAATCATCGACCCTTGGTTTGGCACCACCCTTTAGAATACTCAATCCTCAATTCATCAAGGGGAGAGGAGTCCTTCTTGTAGCCATGGTGACGCCTTCCTTTTCATGTCCAGTGCTCTCACCAACTGAATATGGACCAGAGCTGCTTTGAGGGTTGTCTTTTTAAGGATGCGTCATCCCACTCCAAAAGGGCACAGTCTCTCCTTYGGGACACCTGTCCCCCYCACATTTTTTCTCCCCCTGGGGCCAAGGGGTACCCACACTGAATCCTCCTGGTTCTGAGGCCTGGCCTCCCCCTGGAATGCAGTCTCTGTATCACAAGGAAACAGTCCATGGCTATACAGAAAAGTGTCCGGCAAAAATGCCACTCCATCATCCCTTCCACCTAAGGTTCTTTATTCTATCCACATCTCGCCCTTGCCCAGACCTTCAACACTTGCTCAGTCCTTCTTCATCTTCCACTCTTATCTCTCTTCTAAGAAGGGTTTATGTTCTGTGAAGTTTTCATTGTCCACAAAGGGTTAAAAGCTCCTCCAAGYGGCTGGACCCATCGCTGCCTCCTTCCCCTTCTCAGCCGTGCTGCCTGCTGCGGGCACATGTTTATCGAGTTTCAAGGTAACAAGCACAGGCTGCCTTCTCTCTCYGTCTCCCCAGTGCCTCCCGGTACTCTGGTACTTCTCTCTTCCACCCTTCCACCCTCGGGTCTACCTCATGGCCGCGTGGCTTTCCCTTCCCCACCCGCCCAGCCAGCAGCTGGGAYGGGGAGGGGGGGAGAGATCCAAACTGTTTGCTGCTGGAAATTCAAAAGGGCCTTCCCAGGGGAGCAGCTCTGCTTTTAACCCCTGTGTGTTCTCRGAGGCGTACTCAAATTTTAATGGTTGAACCAAGTGCCAATAGTAAAATCTGAGCATCCATTGGTGGTGTGACCACAGCATCCCAGAATTCCTGTCAAACCACGTCAGAACTTAAATTTAGAGTAAATTTCAATTTAGATTAATACTTGTACATCTTGGGTAAATATACACTTATGTATGTATTTACTTATTTATTTAGAGAGAGACAGTCAAACAATCCATGAAACAAGTTGTTTTGCTGATAAATACACAGTCCCATTATGTAAAGTAGTAATTGGCCACTTTCTTTCTAGTCCCAAAAATATTTGCAAATCTTCAAAAGCCTGTAATTATTTTTCTGATAATTTGCACTAAGAGTGTGCTCTTCACTTAGCTTACTGTGATTTAAATGAACACTTAGAGGCTATGTGGAGTAAATGGGCTCAGTTAAGGATCTGAGAACAACTTCAACTTGCAGAAAGTATTCAGCAATGACTTTCACAAAGCACTGACTCATAGCTGGATTTAAAAAAAATAGAGGTGTTTAGTGCCCTTCAAAATTAATGAGATCTGTGTGATGCTTTTTTAGAAGGTCTTTTATAGTCTAGAAACTGATTTTTTTTCCCTGATGTCACAGATGATGATTGCTATACTTAAACATATTTTATGGTATAACTTTAATTTTAAAAAGCCTGAAAGTAGCACAATGTCTCTACCAGGCAAGGCTAATTATGTGCTTTTGCCTCTGARTAGAAATATTGGAACAGGATCTGTATGCACTACAGAAGAAAAGTGTTATTTAACATAAAGTCATTGTTTAATGATAGATAACAATAGGTGCTATAATAGTTTTGCATTTCAAGAAGAATTCAAAACCATAAAGTTAGTCCTGTGAATTTTTAATGTTTATAGAAAATGTCAAGGCAGTTATGAGAAATCTATAACTTTAAAGTTTTTKAGATAATTACATAATTTTATTATGTTTCTTTTTATTCCTTGCACATMGTAAGCTTAATTCTGGGTGGGGTCATAATGTGCATAGAGAGAAAGACTTACAGTAAAGCAGATGCAATTCAAATTTTAAATTATACATGAGTTCAGGCTTCCAATGCGTTTACAGCCAAAAGAAAATACAAAACTTAATTTCTTCTGCAAATACAAAGAACAAAACTCACACTCTTTTAGATGAATACCCAAGTTCTGCTTTAAAAACAAACATTGAAAAACCTTCCTAACCTCAAAATACCCAAGTTAGCTGCTTAAGTGTGATACCTACCATTCAGCGGCTGCTATAGTCAACAATGAGGTATCTGTGTCTGTAGCTGACCCTCTCTGATAATGGTCAGAGGTGAATTGGATGGAAGGCCAGTTTTCTATCACGCCACAGCAATCTTACAGGCAGAACTGATTACCACATGTTTGGACACTCGTTGACCTCCAGGGCAATGAATCACTGTGACTCCTGGAACCCGTGTTTCTGGAGACGCTCTTCGGGTTTTGAGCGATCACTCACAATTTTGTCCATCCATTAATCACAGCAGATTATTTTTAGCTGTACCCATTCTGCTTTGCAAGTCTAGTTTCACATGCCACTTCCCACAAGCCATAAGCATGGGTTGCAGCAATGCCATGACTAAACAGGCTTAAAAGTCTCTCAGACATACTCTTGCCTTTCCAAACTATGACTTGGACTGCCAACAATGAAGAAGACACCATAGATGTTTTCTATTTGTTGTTAAGGTGAAGAAAACAAATATCCCAGTCATACATCCTCAAAAGATATCATGTTGGAAATACCTCTATTTGCAAATAAGTGGATTATGGAAATTTTTATGAGAGCAAATGGCATGACAAGAGAATTATTGTCTCTTTGCAGGATAGCTCAGCATAAGAAAATGTACCTTATTTTAGATGTGACTCTGCTCTTCTCTTCTGCCAACCTCCTGAAGCTGTAGCTCCTCTGTAGGAAAGAGGAGGAAAGAAGAAAGAAACGGGCAGCAAGATCAGAACGAAAAAGGAGATATTTCCTTAGAGGGTAGCAAGGCACTGAAACAGGTTGTCCAGAGAAGTTGTGGATGCCTCATCCATAGAAGTTCAAGACCCAGTTAGATGGGGCCCTGAGCAACCTGATCTAGTGGCATCCCTGTCTATGGCAGTGGGACTAGAACTAGGTGATATTTGAGGTCCCTTCCAATCCAAATCATTCTATAATGCTGTGAATCTGTGATATTTATCCACTCACTGGGCAGTGAAACCATGAAACTCATTGTTACAAGGATGCTGCACAGGCACTCTGAAAGTAGTTAGTTAAATTAATGGAAGCAAAATGCATCAGTAACAAAATCCCACAAGTCCAAACCCTGGTTCACTAAAATACAGATTAATGGAAAATGAAATGATTCCTTGGGGGCCACGTCTGTGTGCACTTGCCTTGGTCACATATTCTTCATATGGCACACGCTGCAGGTGATGGGGAGAGGATAAAGGCTGGAAGGAACTCTGACCTCATGGGCTCACTCTCACATTCTTATACTGTGTAGGGTCTGCCACAGAGATCATGAAGGAGATGTGGACTTTGGGGGTACGTAGAAGAGGGACAGGACAAGAACTCAGTTCACTTTGCTCTTACTCTGAGTATTTAATCCATTTCAGATGGATGAAAACCTTTCTGTACAAAAACTCAGCTTGTGTCACTGAATCCATCCTCTCATGCTGTTTCTGGTTGTCTGTCTCAACCATGCAGTGAGTTGCAGACTAGAAACACCTTTTTATCTGTTAAGGAGGTGAAACATTGAAACAAGCTCCCTGCAGAACATGCTAAACCTCCTGCCCCGAGAATTTTTAAACCAGGTCAGAAAAATTTCTTCCAGGGAGGAACAGAGCACATTTTGTCCTGGAACGGAGGGACTGAGTAGCCTCCCACATTTCATTGCACTTGCTTTGCCCCAGAGCCCCTGTTTATTTTTAAGTCCACAATTTTTAAGGAGAATGTTGCCCTCTCTCTTTTTTTCAACTCAGCCCTCACTTGCTAAGGCTGAGGAAGCCAGTGTAATCCATAGTTTATACACTGCTCCATTTTATGCACGGTTTAAAGGGGCTGCAGTTCCCTGTAAGCTATTTTTAGATTTCACACATTATTGTACCTTTATTTTATATACAAGTACATAAAGGAAAGACAATTCGACAATTCATTTAGACAGATCTGATTATAACTCCTTGGACTCTCAGAGATGGATTTTGTTAAGGATAAGTAAAGACGCATCACATCGTGCTCTGCTGCATTCAGAGTGCAGCACTCTGAGTGCTACCTGCTTTGTGAGATCCCTAACTCCATAGGAACCCCATCAGAAGACAGGTGCAAAGTCTGTGTTCCCCTCAGCAGTCATACAAACAAGCACTCGGTGCTTTCCCTGCCTGCTGTTGGCCAGGAAGGTTTGCTACTCCTAAAGAACAGCTGCAAAAGYCAAAGCACTTTGCTAGCAAGGAGAAGTCTTTGCTGGAGTTTATAGCTGAAGTCTGAAGGCAAACAGATGTTTTGCGTCTGTGATTTGGGGTCTGTGCAAAGTTCTTCAAATAAAGGATCATGCTTTCTCTTACACAACCAAGAGCAAGTAGGTAAATAAATGCAGCTTTATCACCTAACAGCCCCCATAAAGGTCAAGCTGTTCTTGGCTGTTCTCTCTTACTCTGCAAGGGGAGTCTATTGCTATTTCAAGGTGTGATGATATTCTTCTTGGAAAACATCCTGTCTCCCTTGGAAACAAGTTCACATGTAGTCCTGGGCACTGCTGATGCAAATACCTCACTGCTATCAAAGTTATTCTCTCAAAATACATTTTTGCCAGTGTACAAAGTCCTTTCCCCCCATTAGGTCCTTAAAGAACAGAAGCCCACGTAAGTRTGTATCTCACTGCCCAAAATTCATCCAATAAATACATCTCTGACATTTTTCCTGCAAACAAGCTCAACATTTTCTTCTGAATCCTTATCAATAGATATGTCTCTCTCATTTCTTCTCAGTCCTGATATGGACAACACTTTCTGTGTATTCCATTAATGTTGCTAGCATATTGATGAAAATAAGTAGCATAAAACTGCTACATAATTTATCTTATTTGAGCAAACAGTTCTCCCCTAGCCTTTGTATTCATAATCCTAATACATTGCGGTATGCAGTCATATTCTTTCAAAAAGCTAAGTTTCTGTATTTGAAGGGAGATTCTCTTCCCTATGTCCATTTTTGTAACCATTTCTGCACATTTTCTAGTTTGAATTCACCTTTTCTGAGCAGAATGCTGGCTTTTTTTCTGGAAAATCAGATACTGCACACATCAGAGCTGGAAAATTTACTTAAATGGAAAATCTMTTACTCCCATGGTGAATATTTTGATTTTCTGTGTCGCTTGATACCTAGTGATTCAAAAAAAGTCTCATTATTAGTTAGAGAACATCAGTAAAATTAAAGAGGTTTGTATTCTCTTAATCAAGCAAAAAAACTGCCAGGAAAACAGTTGATCTTGTATCCTCAGATTAAAAGATACTGACTTTTCACAGCTTTTAAAAATAAACAAGAACTGCTACAATTATATAGGTAGTGGCCAAATACAGAGCAGGCTGTGGCTTTCCCTTCTACTGCTGGTGAAGAAATTATTTGTCTGCCTTCCTGAGATAAGATCTAATCCTGATTTACAGACTGACTGTTCCAGCTAATTTATTGTCTTCACTGGAGTACTCCTGGCTCAAATTTACATGGAGGACAGTGTTGAACACCTGGGGATCCAGACAGGTGCATACAGTTGTTCTGAGTTTACCCAGACCATTCTCTGGCATGGGCTGCTTCTCACTAGCAATTGCACAAACTCCCAAAGGTACTTTCTTGCAAGAAGTAGAGCAGAAAGACTCTGAGGGGGAAAAACATTTTTCTCTTTCTCTCATAGTTACAGAAATTCTCACAGAAGTGAAAAATACAAATTACTCTCCTGCAACTGTGGAACTTACCTACTTTTCTCCTCCCTGAAGAATCACTGTTTAATCTTTTCCTGCACCTAGAGTTTTCAGCATTTTGACCATTTCTATGGCCTTTCCCTCTACTGTTCTTGATGATTATGTACATTTTATTTTGAAGATAAACAGAAGGAACTATAGCTCTGACCTGGCACTCMGCCAGAAAAAGGAAAGCCTGCTGATTATTTAATGGAAAATATGTCATTGGAGTGATCACATACTGAATTTTGCCTGGATCAGAATTTCATCTGCATATTACAAGGTCCAGGGAAGAGATGGCTGATAAACAAATATAATAGATGAAAATTTTGCTTGATCTRCACTAGAAAATATTTACAGTGAAAAAATTAGATTTGCATAGGAATGAAAAACCTTTACCTTTATCTGGGAGTCTTGTTAAGATCCATATTGACAAAAAACCTAAGAATGCCTGGTTTTGCCAGCTATTTCTTCCTTAATTCTACTATGAATTAGTAACTTGCAGAATGTTCTCAATGTTGCAAATATTCCACATGAAACTTTACAGAATGAATTGGTTATATATCACTTTTATGGTGTGATCCATGAAGATTTTAGAAGTAAACTGAAACAAAGCTTGTAGAAGTCACTTATTTTAATTGTAGTTAAACATCATCAGTATAGTTGAAATAGACATGATGCAAATCCCCAAAACATTATTARTAGTAGCAATTTTAATTTTAGAAATTATACAACTTGGTCAAAAGAATGATAAGAGAATTGATACAAGAAAACTTTATTTCACCAACTTTTTTAATGTGTGGATTGTTGTTACCTATATGTGTACAGCATCCTCTCTTTGACAGATTGTTTTTTAAGATATCAATAAAGCCAACTTGCACTTACCATAAAACCTCATACTCCGGGAAGAGCAATAAGCAAGTCCCCAAATGACAATAACCTCCTAACAGATACCTGAGTATAAATAGCATGGAATTAGCACCAACAGGCTCTCCTTTAGAGGCAACATTTGAATGTTTGTATGCAGACATTTTTTGAGAGAAATGGTTTATAACAGATGTAGAGCATTGCTCAGGACACTGGAGGCTACTGTGAAAATGGAGGAAAAACATGTATATTCTAGGAAACCAATAGCTGTACAAAGAACATAAGGTCTGTTACCCATTTTGAGGAATGACAGGTTCTAAGTATAAAGGCCAAAGAGTTACAGCCACAATAATGAAATAGCTAAACTGAGAGAAATGTTCACATTGTGTTAAAAAAAAAAAAAATTAGAATCTCTTGATGGAAATCATATGCAACAGCATAATGTGGGACTTTGTTCATGGATTGTGGCACCAGTAGAGGGAAATAATGACAGTGCTGTTAATGGTGGCAGAGATCAGYTCAGAAGGGACATCAAGCATGGAGYGAGGACACGGTGGCTGAGAGGAAAAGAGGCTGGTGGGAGGAGGAAGGAAGTCATGAGTTTGCTGGGAATGCAAGGACTGGCCACAAAGTCAGGGCAGAGCCAGTTCCACTGAGGCTTGGCTTCTGGCTTTGCAAGATTCAGCACCCCTGGATGATGACAGTCAGTGGGTCATGGGTGAYAACGTGTCACAATAGTGACAAGATCCCTTGGTCATCAGTGCTTGGACCCAGCAGGGACATTTTTGTGCCCCCAATRTGCTGAGGAAAGCAAAACTCAGAGAATTTTTTTTAGGTAGATTTATTAAAGAAATGAGTCAGAGCTAAATGCCATTGTACCACATGGTTCATTTGTCTTGTTTTCTTTTAAAGAATAAAACATGTTTTCTTGTTGTCTTTTTGTTAATTAAGCTTTAGGAGTTTGAATTTTTCTCTGCATTTTAATCTGATGTCACTGTTTCATGTCACTGTTTGCTGCAAGGCCTGTTTTTTTAGTGAGTTTTGGGGGAGAAATGGAGCTGAAGATGACTGATATTTATATCAGGAATGGAATATTGCTTAGCTTAATTTTTAATGTGGTGATTACTGTTCAGTGGGGAGCAGCTGCTGGTCTTCTTCTTATTTGATTGCATTTTTAAGTTCAGGAAAGGTACTTGAAGTCAGATTGGTCTGCATTGTGTTATAAATCTGAAAGGAAAATCACAGGACAGAACAGAATATTAATTACAATGACTATTTCATTAATCATTCACAATTAATTAATCTACTGTCAGATCTTTCACGTGGACCTTAAACCAAAGAATGTAAACAAGAGATTTGGTCTATGTCTATTAATTACCTGTGGTGGAAAAGGATAGGACACAGGGATGGATGTCCTGTTCTTAGCACATGCTACCATGCAACTCCAACCCATAAAATGGCTGAAAAATGTTCCTAGGAGTGGTCAGACTAAATCACGTTTGCTTACTTATTTCTGTATCTGTGAGCACAGCAGAAATAGCAATGATGCTTAAAAAAATTCCTACCATAAACTATCAATATATTATCATCATTGTYGTTGTTGCTGTTGTATTTTGTCATGGGATTTAATTTTTAAAGTTTGATYTGTACTTTTAATGTTCACATGGATAGGATGTGAATTTAATACATGAAGGTTTTGTAAAAGCAAAATCTTAATCATGCTAAAGATTAAGTGATATCTGAACTGTGCCCCTGTYACCTAATGCACGCATTACTTACACAACAGTAAACTTACTGAATTCAGCAGACTGCTGTGAAATTATGATATTCATAGAAAAGAAATTGTAATAAACAAATCACAATGCTGGGACCTAATTCCCAGCATTTTCCACCCCCGTCCAAGCCTCCCTTTATCATAATTTATGAATATTTCAGATTCTCTTGGCAGAATTTGGGTTTTAACTATAAATTAAGTTTGCCCATCTGGATTATTATATATTGATTGTATAGCTTGGGCAGGGATATTTGAATTTACAAACCCAATCTCTGCCATCCTTCCTCTCCACAAAAAGCCATTTCAGTTTTTCAGCTATACCTGTTGATACACAGTTGTATATAGTTATATGTGTATATATGCATATATGTGTCTGATACTGTGAATACTGATAGTTGAAGCATAAAGGAAAAAGCTTACAGCTAATGCAGGTAAAAAAGAGTAAAAAGAAACAGCCAGAAAGAGTGCTTGATGAGAGGAAAACATCCGAATAGTTGCAGGAGGAATAAATTCATTAAGAAAATGCAAAAATGTGCTGTTTCAAACAGTCAAGGTGGGGGCTGTGGTGGCTGGAAATTCACAGAGCAAGTGGGTTGTGACACAGAACTCTGCAGTGTCAAAGAAGGGGAAGACATGAGCAAAAAGCCTTCCACTCCAATAACTATTCCCATCTGCCTTTCTAAAGTCACAGGCAGAAATACTTTTTAAAGCCTGGCTCATATTTTTAGCATTTCTGTAGATGAGATGCCTGATAACAAATTCTGATTTATAAGACAATAACTGAGAAGAAAATTAAGTCAGATAAGTAGGCTTAAAAGATATTGTTTTCTGGCAACATAATCTGGCAATACAGAAAGGTGTTCCCAGCAGGCACTAGCAGACGAAGATAAGTTTATGAAACAACCTACTTTTTCTTCTCTCCTTAGTGTGTTTAAAGACGTTGAATTAGGCAGATGAGATCTTCCAGGTAATAATGACAGCTAAAATTGGGAGTTAAGTGCACTCTTTACCTCATTTTTGTGCAGTCACCTATGACTTCACATTCAGGCTGCTTTTTGGTCATAAGCAAATACTCTGAAGGGCTTTGGGATGGAATGTTGGTGACTTCAATTCCCTGCATCCCTCACCTAGTTGCATCCCTACCTAATTTAATTTCCCTAAACATAAAATAATGTTGATGGAAGCATGTTGAGCTTAATTTGTGTTTATGTGTGTCATTCTCATTGTTCCAGAGATAATTTTCTTCATGGTGATCAAGGGTAATTTTTTTCACCGTGGCTAGCAAAGGGACTAATAACACAGAGATGTTTTTGCTTYGTTTGCTTTTGTTAAGAGCTGAGCAGGGCTTATGGAAAGCCAAGGCCTTTTCTGCTCTTCATACTACCATGCCGGAAAGGAAGTTGGGAGGGGACACAGCTGAGACAGGAGACCCAAATTGACCAAAGGAATATTCCAGACCATATGACACTATGCTCAGCATATAAAATGGAGGCAAGAAGGAGAAAGGGGTTTTTTTTGGAGTGATGGCTTTTGTATTCCCAAGTCCCTATTATGCATTATGGGTCCTGCTCTCCTGGAGATGACTACTTGCCCATGGGAAGCAGTGAGTTCATTCTTTTTTTTTTTTTTGCTTTGTTTGCCCTTGTGTCTTTTGCTTATCCTATGAAGCTGCCTTTATCTCAAAGCATGAATTTTCCAGCTTTTACCCTTCCAATTCTCTCCCCAGTCCTAGTGGCTGGGGAGTGAGTGATCAGCTGCATGGGGCACGGTTCATGACTGGGATTAAAACAGAACCAACACACCCAGTTGCTCCTGCTTCCCAGGATGCTGTCTTTGGACAGCTTTTTCAAGCATTGAAAATGTATGCATCGTCTTACACTTCTATAATATTATATAGACTATATATATGCAATATAGATATATATATAACATATATATTATATATTATAATAGAAATAATAATGATATTAAATGTATCATTATGATGATCATCAGTATTTTACAGCAGTAATTGCAAAATATTCCAAGGGATTGGCTTAAAAAAAAGATCAAATTTATAAAGTGAAATCATCCATAAGAAGACACTATCCATCACAGAGGCAACAGCAGAGGATCTCTGTGAGATCCTTTGCTCTGCTGTTTTGTTGAGGGTTGGTTACTGACTTTCAACCCCTTTACWGACAAAAAACAAGTCTTTGATAGACATCCTCGACAGAAATTTGTTTTTCCAAAAAACAACTTCTGTACTTAAAAAGGCCATTCCAAAATAATGGTATTCACAAGCCAACTGTTCTTGATAAACAGAAAGACTCAATACCATTTCCAGAATTATTTCAGTCATCTAGGGGTACTAGATTTTATTTAATATTCATATTTTTCATTAAAAATAATAATATTTAAATCTGACAGAGAAAAACAATAAGTATTTCCATGTTTTCGWCTTTCTATTTTCTTTATTGGATTACCAAGAGAGCGACTGTATCGATAAAAGGGGAAAACAGACTGTTGAGCCTGTTGACCCAGGCTGACTATGAAGCAAAAAGAAATCTTAGCCATTTACAGGATAAATTTTCCCCTAAGCATAGCATGAACTCACTGTTTTTCTCCTAAGGAAGATGCTGAAAGCCAGCTGAATTATGAATTTCCTGCTCAAGTATTAACTCCAAGGGGCTAGTTTAATTTCATGTTTCAGAAGACCGACTGAAGACTTTATTTCACTTTTATTTATTAGCATGTTAGTGTCATAGTTTATTTGAATGAAATAAATTATACTAACTAATTGTTTCCCCAGAAAAAATTCACAAAGGTGATTAGCACTGAACTTTTCCCACACTAAAGCACAGTGTCACTTCCAAATTCCTTAATGCCTATTTATCAATTTAACTTATTCTTTGCCAGCTTTTCCTAACCTATGAAAAACTGAAAATTTTGTTACCTTTCATACTTTTTTAACATTACAACAGAGTGATCTTTTAAACTTTAAATTTGAAGAGATCACCCTCCATATACAATATTTTTAAAATAAATGTGAATGCTGAAGGATTCTACAGCTATTGTAACATTCAGCCCAAGACAATAATTTATCTTATCTTTGTTCAATATAATTCAACATCTAAAACAAATTTTGCAATAAGTTCTCTTTTTGTGCCAATAGTTTTGACTGCTACATTTTTATCCAGCTTCTTAGAATTATACTGAAATGCCATAGTTTGTTAGAAATGTTGGGGTTTTTTCTGCATGGGAAATGTTGAGCTTTTAATTAAAAAAAAAAAGGAAATGTAAAAAGAAAAAAGGGAAAAAAGAAATATCAACATGTTAAAATGCTGCCATTAACTTTGAGATTTCTAGTGTCACTACTTTGTGCTCCTTTGTTTGGTTTGTTTGGTTCTTTTTTCGGAGGGGGGAGGCATGTGTGTGTATAGATCAATCTTAAAAGATGAAAAGCATCTCTTCTATAATACCTCCCTCTCCAAAAATTTTAATGTGACCCCACTCAAGCTGTCTTGGGCAATGCAGCACAGTGGAAGGCTCTGGTGARTGCAAGTGAGAGCAAAAAAAGGCACAAAAGTCTCCAAAAGGTAATTCCCAGCAGATACTGATGAAGCTTTTATGAGCAGCCCTGTGCAAGTTTACCCTTGAGAGAACCACAAAACAGTTTCTCTCGAAGAACTTTTCAATAGAGGGAATTCCAAGTCTAATTGTACCAAGAGCCAGATGATGCAGTACATTGACAGACACAGACCACAAACAGACACCTATAATTAAAGTTTGTAAATAAAGGCCAGAGAGGGATTGACTGCAGTTCAGTTATGTGACTGGCATGGCATTTGTTGACAGGTTCAGCTATGTATGAMAGCCATTTTAAAYGCATCTACACTCTGGAAAAACCTACCCTAAAAACATCAGTGCATAGGAGAACTCACTTCAGCAATGGATACAACACAGTGGGAGGAATGACGCTGTGAGAACATCTCTGTCTGTAACTGCCAGTGGAGTGTGCTTGGTATGGAAACAGGAATAAAAATACAGGTAGGGGGAAACAGGACATGCTTTGTGTTTCAGTGCTAACATGTAATATGGTTTCTAAGAACTGCCACAGCTGTGGGGAGATGCCTGCTATCTGTATATATACAAGGAGGACAGAGAGGAAAAGCTAGGAGACTTTTTATATGCAGTTCATGGCATATTGAGCTGGGACCAGCTTACTGGGACCCATAAAGCGAAATACATTAAAAGCAAACAGTCAAAAGGACTCCACTGCACCAGTAATATATATTATGCATAGACTTCTGTATAATAGAATATATATATATATATTATACATAGAGTTCTTCCTTATCTACTGGGACAAATTTATGACCATGTTTAATTCCTAAAATGTACCTCAGATGTTGTAAGTGCAGATCTTAACATGGACTTAATTGCAGTACCTTATACTGCTTTTAAATGAACTACAAGGTGTTTCAAATTTTAAATGCTACCCCTGGAATCAAACACTTCCTTACTGAAGAGAGGGTTAAATTACCACTGGAATATCCTATAATTCAGATTACTGTTTWGAGCTTGCATTTATGTTTTTGCTTTATTGATTTTTCACATTGTTGCCACTAGAGCTTGCTACAATGCAATGAGATAGACTTTAATATATCCATTTCAAATCACTGAGCAATGTAGATATCAAATTTCCAATCCTTCACCTTTTAATCTTCAAATTAAAAGAAGGATTTACATGCGTAAGGAAGGTAAATTTCAAAGTGGCCATCAGATAATTACATAGGGTTGTTGTTAGGTGTTTCTCAGTATTTGCTTTGAGAATCCTATTAGTCTGGACTTATGAGACAAGCTGAGAGAGACTTAGACACAAGCATATTCTATCATATTATGTCACTCTGTTAAAATCCAATTATTGAATGAAATGAGGCATTTTTAGCTGGGCTTTGTTTTTAAAAGAGCAGGGACAAAGTTTCAACAATGTCAAAATAACAAAATTTGACATTTTTGATGAAGGTTTTTCAGGTTTTGCTTGGTAAAACTGTTTTCATTTTAAAATTCTGGKTTTTTTTCATAATATTTTAAAGTTCAACAATAAAATAAAATTATTTCAATTACTAGAAAAACATATCTTTTCCTGCCCAATACTCCTGGACTTTTTGTTTCAAATGTAAATTTTAAAGGTCAGTCTCCTTTTCATCTGGAACTAGGCTGTATTTCAAAATCCATGAATTATTGGCAAACTGAAATACTCTATCATTCACACCATTCTTTCTGTGATAAAATTGGCTAAGTCATTGAATATGAGTGTGCATAAAATGAGATTATTTTCTCATCAAAACTGAAGGTCTGCATTCCAAATCTCAACACAATGTCACGTTGAAGTTACACACCACTTCAGTTTGGAAGAGAAAACCTTGGTGAAATCCAAGATAGGAAGAGATTATTATAACAGTCTCCTTCTATTTCTGGGAACTCTATTTTCCATTGAAATGTTCACTCCTGTTTTCAGTGGTCAAAACAATGGATCATTCAGTTGGATGGTTATTTCAGGTCCTAGTACAGCTTAATGACTGAAGCCAACAGCTCTTTCTTACTCTCCTCTCCTGCGAGAATCAAAGCATGTCACCCTGATTTTTTAAGTTTTTCTAAGCCTTCTGATTYTTGTAACAAACTTTCTTACATGCTTTATGTAAATAACTTATTGTTTTATATCCTTTTATAGAGGAGGAAAAATTTAATAGACTGTTAATTTGTCCAGTGTCATTGGAGAGGTGGCACTGTCACCCTCCAAGSCACTGTCACTTTTAGAAATCTATAAATGCTACAGTCAGAAATTAAAGTCTATTTTACCCTTGGAAGAGCTATGTGTTCATATGTGTTATTTTGTCTCCTATAGTGACAAAAGCACAACCCAGCACACTCCCGTTTAAACAACGTTAGAAGGAATCTTATGTGGAAGGGGAAAGATAAAATGGAAGCTTGTTCCAAATGAGAACACTGTAGAACTTCATTTTGGCTCCTGTTTTGAAGACAGCAGCATGAAAAGCTAAACAAAGTTGAAATATATGAAAATTACAGTGGAACAGGAAGGTATTTTTTCTTTGTCAAATGAACTGCTGCACTGTTAGAGAAACTGACCTAATCAAAATCAGGAGAAAATAAAATTGCTCAAGATCCCAAGAGAAAGGAGGACCCTGTCCAGATAGGTAGCTGGAGGACTTACCACAGGGGGCTCCTTTCTTCTGCTTTCTCTCACATGTTCTCTTCCCAGGCTTCCCTGCACTGTTCAATTCATGTACATGGACTTAATGTTTGCTTTAATTATTACTAACAATGCAGGGGAGACAAACTCTTGGTTCGTTTGCTGGTGCTTTTGTGGCACTTTGCAGTCGTCATGAGCTTCCACAGTGCTTCAAGCAGGGATCACAGCAGCAGAGCTTTCCCCAAGATATACAGAACCACATTGCTCCTCAATTGCATGTTCCTTAAAGAGTACTTCACGCCCTGCTGTACTCATGAGCTTTTTTCCAGTCTTAATATTTTCTATGCGTCTCCTTACCACTGAAATATTCCATTAAAAGAAATTAAGTACTTTTTGGTTTCCTTAGATTCCACTAGACCTGGAATGATGTTCTTTTTAAATAAGACCTTCTATTCTGAGGAAATGATCTGTTTTATTATTTTAATACTGTTATTTCTATCTTTCTACGTGCTTTTTTTAGTGCTTCACTCTCTTCTCTTGTCAGGGACCTTTATGTGGTATTGACTTCAGGTTCTAGTGAGAAAAAGGGTTTATTTTGCTTCTGATTCTGGGCTGAGAAGATAATCTAAAATAAAACAAAGTTAATTACTCTTCAGTATTTCGGTGCTTCACACCATTATTTCAGGAGCAATGTAATTAAGCTCGCGGAAGGTTAGTTGGAAGGATACATTGTTTCATAGGAACAGGAAGAAAATGTTTACTTGCAAAATTCAGAATCCTCTGGCTCTCTTAATGCACATGTTTGGATGTCCTTTCCTACTCTAAACACTGCTTTAATGTATGTCTTAAAGCACTCTAAAATCAGCGACATTAGATGCATACATCAGCAATGCAGTAATTGGTTTTTAACAGTCGTCAGACCCAAAATGATGCAATATTACTTTTTTTCGTTTTTTTCCTTTTTCAAGCATCTTCCAAATCAGGCACTGTATGTGCTATTTGTGATCCAGCAAGGATGTACAGAAAAAGAGACACCAACGAGAGTTGTCAATGAGTGTATTTAGCATTACTTAAAAATAACTGCTTCCTTTACATACTGCTGTTTTTATGATTTACAGGCTTATAAAAGGAAATATGACTAGAAAAACATATCACATGGGTGAAAGAATCTCTTTCCTGATTCAGGAAATGTAGAACGATGAAAGTACTGGGCTATATTTACAAGACTTCTTCACTTAGATCATACAAAATAGTCCCCAGTCCTCATGAATATCCTCCAGTCATCCTAACTCTGTACATTCAAGGCTGAACATGGGCATAGGCTGAACACCTCATAGGATTTTTTCCACCACACTTGCTGTGCAGGATAGCTTGTGCCAGTATGCTCTCAACCAAGCTGGAGTTTGGACAGATGCACTTTACAATGCAGAAACACATTTCTAATTAGTCCTATGGAAATAAAAGACCACTTAGAAAGGGGACCATTGGATTTTAGAGTACTATGTATTAAATGAAAGACTCATAACATGTTTTTTTACTGAGACTGAAATGCATTAATCCATTGATTTCTACTTTGATCACTAAAAATCAATGACACCACTGGCCTGTTTTCTGTATACACATTCTAGCCGTATCTGATTTCACCCATTTCATTAAGGCAGAAGGTTCTTTTATGTGATGCCTCAGTATTTCTGAGATACATCTTTTATTCTGGGGGGAGCTTATAGTGAATGTTATGATGTAGAATGTTTTCAATGGAAATGTACTACAGCACAATTATTTCACAAGGTTTTTTCTGCTCTCTCGGATGGGTTCCATTCTCTACTGAAAAAAGTCATCCTTAGAAGTGTAAGCATTATGCTCTATGACCTTCATAGAGCATGTTTCTCTCTTTCTATTTCAGTGTGCCATCTGTGGAACTAATTTTGGTTATGCAAGGATGTTCCACTAGGAGTATTCTGGACCTCTACTTCATGGCATAGAACGCAATCTGATCTGTAAAAAAACAGGCCATGGCTGATTCATATTATTTCATTTGCATATGGAACTAACTGTTTGGTGACAGATGAGAGCTATATTTATATGGTGATATTTCAATGCCTGATCATGACTTTTTTTTTACAATTTCGAGGGTTTTTTGTTCTAAAGTATTCTTGTTTAGAAATACAAAGATAATAAGAAATTATGATTTGTTTTTTATCATTATAATAAAATACTTGAGTTAGCGTAATTTTTTGTCTTTGAGTTTTTTTGTTTCTACTCAGCGTGAATTCTTCTTAAAATTTCAAAATGCTTCATTATGCTGAAAACTATTTTCRTACCAGTTCCAGAATCAAAATTATGCTATGGCCATCAACTGTGATATTTGAACATTTTCTGGTATTTAATAACTATTTTAGCATTTGAAAATTCATTAATAAAACTATCTATACTCTTTCCCCCCCYAATATTTCCTGTTGTATTTCATGAAAATCAAGCAGGGTTTTTTTCCATGCTGGTTTTATTGGGTTGATATCTTCTTTTTAGTCTCTTCTGTGGCTATTTGTTCTATTTCTGTCTATGAGCTCCATTCACCTTCCTCTTCACAGTATTAAACCTGGTAATGAAGTTTACCAATTTTATTCCCCTCCCCTAATAGTGTAGAGAAAATATAGAGAGAATTTTGATGTTTTAGGACAACCTTCACTGGGCATTCCCAGATTGCTTATTTTACTTCTAGTAACTGAGAACACCATGCAATTTTCCCACAAATTTAAAGGAAGACAACTAGGGTAGGACAAGTATTCATCTTGATATTCAGTATGAATTACATGAAACTGCTTTGTCCTGGAAGCAAGGGAGTGTCTTAATTCATCCCACATATTTTTCTTCTGGAAAAGAGTAAGTCATTGCAGCGTCCTGACAAGGCATCTCAGTACTCCTTATTAAAGGAATGACTGTTTCTTGTCCATATCTATTTTTTTTTTCCTGGGGAAATAGGAAGTTCCTGAAAGGGAAGGACTAACAACTTTAATTCACGCGAAACAAATACAAGGATATCTGCAAACTTTCACAACACTGCTTCAGTGTGCTGTCTTCTGCCCTTACAGAATTCCTGTTCTAATTGCATCTAATTTTGGCATAATATTTGGTGGTATTGGGACATAGCGTGACACACATGCACGCTCTGTTGGCTTATTGATGTCCATTCTTCAACATTTCCCAACATAATGTCTCTTGGCTACAGAACAGTCTCACATATTCAGAACAAAAATAATCATCCTGAACCCTGGGCAGAGTGGATGTAGCAACATGACTTCAAATACAGATAAGGCGTTGTTGATTTCTACATAAAACCCCCAAAACCTTTACCTTATGTTCCTATGGTATCCTAATTTATGATTCAAARTATTTGCTGCTGAACAAAATGTTGATTATAAAGCTCCCTAAAATCTCCCTGATTGTCTACTTTTATATTTGTTCTGTTAAGTATTTAAAGTTCTGCATTTTCTTGAAGAAAGATGCAGTATTTTACTCTGTCCTTTGATCTGTGACATTGGGGTAACTTCTCCGTCTGTTGCAGCTTCTTGGCTGCCTTCTCAGGGCATGAGCCCTGTGTTTGGAGAGGAGACCCTCTTGGTGGTGGAGCTRCTGCAGTTTGAAGGGGTCACTGTTTTCCTGCTGCCATGGTCCTCTCCATCCTTCTCTYGACTGGGACCTGTCTGAGTGTTTTACACTGGATGTTAATTAGGCTTGGCTATACCTAAGTTCTTCTCCCTTTGTTTCTCTTTTTTTTTTGGTGTTTTTATACATTAGGCATCCCCTTATTGTATATGTAAAAAACATTTACTTCCAAACTGATTACAGAATAACCTGCTTTACTTGAAATTAGAAAGCTCATCTCTTTGGCCCTCTTCTGTCTCTGAATCAGAAGATGTAGCAGAGCTATCATCACGCTCTTAGATTTGCATGTCCTCCCTAGTGATTTGCACTGAACATGACTGTATGTTCACTAAAACAGGGCTTTTGTTTTCTTGACTGGYGTTACTTTGAGTTTGAACTTCATGGCTGGAGCCCACATGCATTTGAAGTTGCAGCCTTTCTGATCCTCTGGTTGRAGCTTCAGCTTGTTTCTGCTCTCTTAGGGGCTCTTGTATATAGGAATATAATCCCAATATTACCAGGTGGAACGTGCCTGGGCTCGTCTTGCCCTTGCTGCTTGGCCAGAGGCGGAAGCTGTGGTGTTTCACCTCAGWGACACCCCTGGCTGGCTGTATGATGCAGCTAGGCACTGGAACAAGTCCAGGCAAGGTTAGAAACTCAGTTTACCTCTGGTGGAAAGCGTTCAGGCGATGGTGAAGAGGAAAAGGAGAGGATTCTGCATTGAGTTTAATCCAGAGTTTTATTCCAGGATGRCAGACCTCTGAATCATGGAACAGCTACACAGAGAACACCGGCCACGTGGTCTGAATGTCCTTTTAAGCCCAGGGGAAGGGGGGAGGGAGAGGATAGGTGAGCCACCAACCAGGTGGGAGGAGGGGAAGGCTCAGGGGACAATGACACTTGGACGAGCCAATGAGCCCGGGTCTGATGGGCATCTTTTGAACTTCTGCCAACCACACCACGCCCCTGCTGGAATGTTATGATTGATGGACAGCCCTTATCAGGYGGGCAAGGGAGAGGGGAAAGGAGAGGTTGGCACACCTGGGGGACTGGGATGGGTGAAACAGGATATTGCAACACACTGCAACACTTGTAGAGGTTTGGGAGCAGAATCTTGAGACTGCCCAAGCAGACACTCAGGATACAGTAATGAGAAAGTGAACTACAAGGCAGAATCCTAAATCAGGAGTWGAGTACAACATTCTGACCATGAACAATTTGTATAGCTCAATATGACACAGGAGTTATATAAATAAGATCTTTGTGGTAATATGCTCCCACAAAAGATATTCTTCTCCCTTTTTCTTTATTTCTACTGGAATGAAAAAAATGGCAACATTCGTCAGATTCTACAGACTGTTATATTCAAAGCTCGTTTTTCTTTGGGGAAGGCAAAGGACTTCTGAATGATTTTTGATTAGCCTCATTTATAATTTTTGCATTTGGTGTCACTGATGCAAAAGCAGGAGCTTTGCATCCTTAGGATGACACACACATCTTGCAAATGAGAAAATAAAATATAACCAGGCAAATAGAACATACCACTGAACTGGGGTGGGGGTTGGGGGAGAGTACCATTGCTAATGTCACATAGAGAAAGAGATTGAGAGAGACCACACATTTTTCAATTACAGAGCAGTTCAGGCAGCTTCTGCTTCAAGGCGTGTTATGTCCCTATGTGAAAGGGTAAATATTTTGAACGTCTTGTCTGCCAGAGATCTGGAAATTAGATTGTTTTATTTTAAAATCTAAATCTTTTAATGAGCTTATTTTATCTAAATTCTGACTAAAAGTATTCTGGTGTATTTTCAGACAGTTTATGTTTATATTCCCACTAGTATTTCTTTGTATTTACTGTCCAACAAGTCTTTAAAGGAGTGCTTGAGAGGTTGGCAGACAAGAATAAGGCTCTGCCTTTTAGGGCCAGAAGGTCATCTGCRATGTCATGTTAAACCAAAGTCTTAGAAATAACTTCTTCTGTCATTTGTCACATTTAAAAACTTCTTCAGGGGAAAAATTATGTAATGAATTACTTCAATTTTGATTTTTTTTCTAGATTTTTAGACTATTAAAAGTAATTAATGTTAACTTTATGACAATTTCCCTATAATACCAGGAAGAGGATAACTTAGACAACTTTGATTCCTATGGGGCCTTTTAAAAACAAATGACATTTTATCATCACAAAACAAATGACATTTTATCATCACACTGCCCACAGAGAAAGTGGACAGTGTGTATTTTACATAAAAATAATGGGAAAAAAAATCTGTAATTAAGATGCACTTGTGTTTTGAACTCTATTAAGGACAGGACTGCTTGAATTAAGCCACAGTCCATGACAGCTTTCAGTTCTTCTAAAAAAATCTTTCTGGAAGCTGTGCAGATCAGCCAAAGTTTTTCCTAGAAAGTATCCTAGGTAGCAGGTACTGATCCTAGATATGAAGTCTGAGCCCATTCCAAAGACGCTTTTGGTGTCTAAGACAATAAATGTTTAAAGACATGGATTGTGGCTCCTGACCAATTYCAATAAGTGAACGAAGCCATCAAAGGGAGTGCCAGACTACTGGAACAAGGATTCCTGAGCTGTCCCTGGCTTCAYAGGCAGCTCAAGGTTTTCACATGAGATTGTCACACATCATTTTAACCTGTGGATTTGCCCTTGTTTCATCTGGGATAGGGTTAATTTTCATCTTAGTTGTTGGTACAGTGCTGTGTTTTGGATTTAGTATRAGAATAAAAATAACACAGTGATGGTTTAGYTCTTACTGTCTAAGTCAAGGACYTTCCAGTTTCCTATGCTCTCCCAGAGAGGAGCTGCACAAGAATCTGGGGGATAACCTAGCCTGGACAGAACCAGCCAAAGGGATATTCCATAGAACTCATGCTCAATATATAAACTGGGGGACTTAGCCAGGAGCTGCTGATTGCTGTTCAGGGGTAGGCTGAGTATTAGTCAGTGGTGAGTGATCATGTTATGCATCACTGGTTTCTCTTGAGTTTTATTAATCTCTCTCCTCTTCATTACAATTATTATTTTATTTTATTTTACTATATTTTATTTTGTTATTTTAATCATTAAACAGTTCTGATCTCAACCCAAGAGTTTTACTTTTTTTTCCAATTGTTCTCCCCACCAGGGGGGTAAGGAGGGGAATGAATGAGTGGCTGCCTGCCTGCTTGTTGGTTGGGGTTAAACCATGGCAGKAATATACTGTGCTGTGYGGCTGTTTCASCAACAGCATGGGGTCTRTTCAGCAGCACTGGAAACTAAAGGGGAAACCTTTTTTTTGCCTAATACAGTTCAGGCCATGCCACATGGATTGACCTCATGCCCTCTGGAACACTTCACTGTCCTTCCAGCATGTGAGGGGGCACGGTAGCCCACAGATCCAGCCACCTGGAAAGCAGCTATCTCATTCCAACTGAAGGCAATTAKCTGGGAAATGTGACATGGAAGGACAAGATGCAATAAATTTAATGAATAATTTCTCAGACTATTCTGAAAGGTTCTCAAGCCAGATAATCTATTCTGAAATTCTGCAAAGAACAAGACACAGTATTTCATTCAGAGACTCCTACAGTAAGACCAATACTTAACAACAGCTTCAACAAAATGTCGAAATTTAGAGTTTTTAAAGGATATTCAACCCTATAAGTTCTAAATAAGGACATGTAAGGTCCTCAAAGCATGTTGTTATATTTTAGCAACAGATTTTCCTTTCATGTTCTAATTGAAGCTAGCATATGCTGCTGGCATTTTGAATAGCATTGCCTTCCATATCATTCAAGTCTGGCATGGGAAAATGACATTCTCTTCCCTCTCATTTCAGTCAGATTCTAGATTTTTTTTTCTACAATAGACTATAAATAATGTGCAYAAATTTAATAAGAATTATGTCCTGAACAGGTGTAGAAAAGAGCTAATTAAAATAATCCTTTTTCTATTCTCAGTAGTTGAATCAGTACTCACCCACATGAGGTCCAGAAGAAAGCAGAGGTGAACTTTCATAYTTCTGACAGGGAGTTAGCATATCTTGTTAATGTAAAGTCTGGACAAAGGGGAAAAAAACCGCAACTTGTTATTTACAAGTTTTTATGATAAAGGCAAGTTTTGCTGAGGTCTTTTGTTTCAGTTCCAGAGATTCGAATTACATCTCTCCTTTGACAAATAAGATTCTTTGTCAGGGTTTAGATCCTTCCATTCCCTGAGTCATGATTGCCTTCAATCTCTGGAAGAGTTGTTTTGAGTTGAAGTTGACACTGAAGTCATTTGTCTTTACATATATAAGAGACCCTTTATTCCTCTTACATAAAGTGTCTGCCCAGAGAGCATTTCATGTTTGGGTTTTGTCAGTAGGATACCACATAAGTGCAATTAATTGGCTGCTTTTGTCAAAAGAAGAGTATTTAATCATGAAGGCAAAAGGCTTTTGTTCTTTGCAAAGAGCAAGTAATATTAAATGAAGCAGCTCTTTCCTTTACCACATCATATACCAGTTTAAGATGTGTCTTTTCTTACTAATAGAATAGTAATTAGGGTGAGAAGTTTTGAATTTTAGAATTCTCTAGTAGTGTACTGCATTATACAACATTTGCTGTCTTACATATGTCATYCTCATTATCATCTTTTATGACTTGCCCTTCCCCAGATCTTTCAAATTACCTACAGCACAGTTCATGTTCTCTGAATGTCTGTTATTTYTACCAGTCTTATCCTAAATGTGTCCACACAACTATTCTGCTAACTCAAATAGCTCTATTGCCCTTTCAATCCTTAGCCTTCTTTTTTCCTACCTTGTTGGCCTTGAATATCTTCCTTCTTCATATTGACTGTATGACCTTACAGTCTTTTAAATTCTTCTCTTTAAACACTTTAAATACATTATTTTTTTCTGAAATTTAGGTTTTAGTTTTCTTCTGAAAACTTAATGTTCCACTTTAACTSGTGAAATTCTTGTAAAATAATTTTTATTTAACACAATTTTATTGTTGCATTTAGACATTTTATTTCTATCATATGAKGAACTAGACTCTCAAAATATGTGTATATGCTTACTTCTCAGAAAAAAAAAATCTGAAAAATACAACCTCATGTTCAGAAGTGCTAAGCCATCTGCAACTTACTCTGCTCCCAGTGACAGTTCTGAGCTTCAGATATTGAGCTGTGGTATTTATACAATGAAAATAAAATTCATCTCMCCATGGATTAAACCAGTTTTCTAACCTTCAACTCTGGTCATTAAAGGCAGAAGATGACTGCTCCATCCTAAATGTATGGCAACTGAAGGATATTGTGCTTTCTTTCTTAACTAGGTGAAAGGAATCCCATTGCTGTAGCAGAAAAAAAAAAAGGGGAAAAAGGAAATATATCACTTAATTATAAATATTAACTTAGGCAGACACTTTGTTTTGTCTTCAGAATTTCTTCTAGTCTACCAGGGCACATCCAAATCAATATGAATGTTAGTACTTCAGCTGTCATTTATCACCTTCTCCATACAAAGCAAATATTCTTACTCAATAAACAGAACTGTTTCGTAACTTGACAGGTTTTTTTGCTCCATACACATAACCAGTAATGCAAGTTTAAGAGCGTTTTTCTACCATCATAGAAAAAAAAATTGTCCTTGGCATCCTTTATGCCTCACCCAAGAGTTCAAGAGCATAATTTTCTATAGCCTGAGCATTCTTGAATGCTCATAAACAAATCCTCTGTGTAAAAATCCATGACAGACTTTGCAAAGTAGAATGCRTTCATGAAAGTGGGCCCAGGCTTTTTAACATTGAGGAGTTATTGAAACCCTGTTCAATATACATGGTTTTGTCAATTTTTGAAAAAGCAAAGCATCCATAGGTTTCTCTGTTATGCATCACTGAAGGTTAATCTGAACACAAAATTTCTGTGACTATTTGTGTAATGAGAGGGAGTACCCTGCAGGTTATTTGAGCATAAGAAACTTTTAGTGAAATCTGATTTTTGAGGGTTAAATTCAAAGGTGCTTTGTATAGTTTTCCACATGTGCTCCTTGCAGAATTTTGCTTTTGCTGCTGAGAAGACTGCATTTGAAATGCATGACAGACAGCTGCAATACCTTCCATACTACAGATAATCCTGATAAACATGCTTCTCACTCTGATAGACACAGAGATAAACAGCATAATCAGCTAAGATTATAGCTTTGAATCAAAGTAGCTTCTTTTTATCTAAAAAATCCCAATTACAATGTTTGATATTCATATCTTCATGGGTTCATAATGGAAATATGAAACAAGAACTACAATTAAAAGGGAGCTAGTATAGTCAGAGATACAATGCCAAAGATAAACCATCTTTAAAATTTCTCTCGTCTTTTGAGAAGCTGGCATTTAACTCTGATTTCTAGAAACAACACAAAAGAAATTTGCATGTCTATTCACAATTGGCTAGGATTATTTTATATTTAAGAGTGATGCAGTGCACAGGGAGAGTTAAATTCCTTCCATTAAGAGTGATTTACATTGGACATACCTTAGTGTACCACGGGAGATGGGCAATGCCTGTGCCTCAGCGCCCATCGAGGTTTGAAGGGCAAAGTTTGAGGGAGTCCCACAGCCCCCTGTAGCTCAGCAGTGACCTGAGCTCCTGGGTTGGGCAAGAAAGTTGGGTTCAAAGTTGCTTTTGGAGGGGCAGACTCAGGACCCAGGAGTGCAATTGACAAAATGCCTGTATTTAACACCTCAGTCTGGAAACATCAAARACTATGCGTGGAAAAGTAAATAAGAATAGTGTTTTTCTCAGCTCTGTGTAGCTCCAGTGATGCAGCTGAAGCAAATGGCTGGAATATGAATGCTGCAGGACTGGGGTTTTTGTTAAATGTGTCTAATAAAGACAAAAAAAGGTAGCTGGAAAGAATTAAGTCCTCAGAGAAAAAATGGGGCATTTTGTGTAGGGAGCCATCACAGGCTGTTTTCCTGTGGTCTGAAACACTAGGAACTTTTTGACATTTACCAACTTTTAGGGATACATCTATGACACAAAATACTTCAGCTAAAGAAGTGTTGGATTTGATAGCACATGCTCTGTGATACTCAGTGGAACACCTATTTTGGCCTACAGCTTCAGCTTTGAAGATTAAATAATGCTGATCACCTCTCCAGAGTGATTTGACAATTTATCTTAGTTAATTGGGCTTCAGTTAAGGTTGAGGGATTCAGCTTGGCCTATGGCCCATGTGGATCAGAGGAGCCAACAAAATATAATTTAAAAATAAATGTACAGACTCCAATTAACTTCTGTGGAGGTTACACATGATTTGTTTTGGCATAGCYTTAGTTTCTCATAATTTTGTTCAAAGAAATGATGCAATAATAACATTCAAACTTTTAAGGAGGAACTTTTTAAAAAGAGACATCTAGACATTCTCTGTTAGTTGTGGAGCATGATTTGAAGGTTTGGAAATTTTTAGAAATAAAATAAATAAAACAGCACTTTCTCTTAAAGGCRCTTCAAAGGAAATTTTACATGTTTGCATAGTTTAAAAAATTTTCCTACATTAATATATAATTTAAATTATACTTTACTTAAGCATAATTAAAATTATGCCTTTCTTTCCACTTCTTTACAATACTTATCCCAGTGTCTCACAACATGAACAATAAAAACAAAAGTGACAATTAATTTGCTCAGCCACTTTCTTTGTTTCTTTCAATGGTGATTTTTAGAGCCTCTGAGCAAATTAAGATGTAGATTAATGTTTTCCARGATGACCTGCAGAATCCCATAGATTATAGAGGATTTCCAGCTAAGAGTTTGATAATAGAAGTGAAAGATGAYCTGCAGGAGTTTTTGAGCAATGACAGTGAATATGATGAAGATGTTTGGGAAGGAATGTTTGGGAAAATATTTTATGACTGGTCAATCTTTGCCTTTGAGAATGTTTTTGCAATGGAAAATGGGTTTTGGAAATGGCCAGAATCTATGCCTCCTGCAGGAAATTACAGCTTTGCCCCGTGGGACCTGTGCCTTTGCAGCCTTGTCCAGGTTCCTCTGCCAGACCTCATATCCTCTTCAGGTATTATCAGGTTCCACTTATTGCCACAGCAATGCTGCAGCAGAGGTAMCACGGCCAAAAGAAAAATCACAATTTCCAAGTCAATGTAAAAACCTTTTTAAACTCAGGATAAGAGTGTTCTTCTGTGACACTGATCTGAGGCACTTTTGGCCTTCTGCTGAGGAAAGCTGGCTGACTGTGAATTAAAGCATGGCCGACCGGATCACTGGGTGCTCAGAAGCTCTGAAAAACATCCTCCCTCTGATAGGACCTGTAGAAAAACAGGTCATATCTGGAAGGAGCTGAAGGTTAAATATTCAAGGCTAAAAGTACTTAAAATKTTCTTATCATTGACTTTCAAACATTGCATTGACTTTCAAATTCGTATTTAGGTACTGACATGAATAGTTTCATTTTCAGAGTTCTTTCTTTGACCTATAGTGCAGCTGCTTATTTAGACCCCAATTTAGATCATAAGGGTAGTTTTAAAACCCCAGGTTATTCTCTTCTTTCTGGTATCAGCTTATTAAAATAATTGCCAGATGTAGTGCTGAAAAGGTTCACCCCATCTTTGGAACAAGGGTACAAGTGCTCTTTTCAGGAGATAAATTATTTTTTAAAAATTGAAGCTGAGACATTATATTATAAGATCATGCATTAACCTTGGTGATTTTCTGTATATCTGTCAGAGAAAAAAGACAAATATACAGACTAGAAAAACAAATGTGCTTTCTTTGAGAACTTAAAAAGAGATATAGAGAGAAAAGCACAGTTTGTCCAGGTTTTCCTGCTGCAGTTGAAATCTCATTGCTCCTGGCTTCCTAGCAACAGTGCCTTCCTAACTCATGACTCGAGACAGTACAGACAGAAATCAGTCTATCTTTAGGTATATAATTGATCAATCTATTGACACTCCTTAGAACTGTTTATCTTCTAGCAAAGATATACAATGGCAAGAGTGAGCACTGACACCATGCAAACAAGATGGAAAATGACATTTTTTGTTGTGATTGGCATATCCTGTCCTGTTTTCTCTTTCTCCCACCATCAGAATATCTTGAATGACTCAGAAACTATGGGTGTCAAAAAACCATCCCTCCCCTGAAACAAAAAAACACAAAGGCAAAAGCAATCTTCCAGTGCCCTGCTGCCCTCCTCACCTTCTTAGGACATTTCACTGTATCAACCCCTGGTACTAATGCAGGACTCTGTGCTCTCACCCTCACACACAGTACCTCAGAATCCCACTTCCCCATCCACACCATATATTACTGACTAATATCCTCTCTGTCTCCTTTAAAATTTTCCCACACAGGCAAGCAATTAGTGATGGCTTGGTTTCCAGAATACCTCTTCAGATGCAGATTTGGTGGGAGGAAACTGTTTTTCTTCTACACCTACTTCATTTTACCTTTTTCTTTAATGATAAAACTCTGAACACTCTCATGACCASAGATAGCTGAGATATTGTCTTCTCTCTGGTTTTTGAGTATAGGAAGGAGATTTGAGCTGTTTTCTTATCTCTCTGATCACCTTCACAGTTGCACTCTCCAGTGCTCCTCTGGCCCCATTAGGGGGAAATCTACAGTCAATAATTTTAAATTTAATTTTAACTTTTAACAGGATTAGTTCATTGAGGTGAATCTTAACAGGAAGGAATTTAATGCACATTAGACTGATGAACTGATGATAAACTTGATCACAGAGATACTGTCTAAATTGTATGTTTGTACAAGTTTGGGTGGGTCATTGCTACATTGTTCAGTCAATTTTTTTAAATAAAAGCAACAAAATATTATTGTTAAATTCACCTTACTTTCCATGGATCAGATTTTGTCAGCCTAACCTTGAATTCAGCTTCCTTGCCAACTCTGACTGCCCTTGAGAGTTATTATTTTTTATTCTCCTTTCCTCAGATTGTAAGATTTTTGAGAATCTTTTCTCATATGTTTTTGCTTCTCCATGCAAAAAATGTTTGTATTTGTAAAGTCATCTTTATTACCTTTCAAATTTATGCACAATTCAGATAGCTCACACAGCTGAGCATAAACAAAACAAACCAAAGTAAAACAACCCTCCCAAAACCAACCAACTGAAAACGAACAAAAAACCACTCCAAACCAAAACCACAAAGAAACAAGAAGATAGCAAGATAAGGCAGTTATTTTTCTTCTTGGGAGCATTTTTAGCAGATGCCAGCAAAGGGTTTAGTTTACAAAACCCTCTTCTAACTTTGAGAAGTGGCAAATCCTCTTGGCTGTTGTTGGGGATATTAGAGATATATTCGAAAGTGGTCAGGCAAAGAATAACATATGGTGTAGCTTTATGTCTTCTCAGGGAAGCAGGTTTAGAATATCAATCCTGCAAGTTATTTTACATTCTCTGTTCTCAGTTCTGCTCTCATTCTCAAGAGTGGTAAGAGAATTTCCACTCAGCTTTTAAGCTCTACGTTAAACAATGTCTTTAAAGTCTATACATCAGGCTGCGTAGGAATGTAAAGGATCCGCGGTCAGGTTTTGATAACATATTTACGTAAGACGAATATTTTTAGCTTTGCTTTGCACTGGTTGAGGAATTTTAAAGTCTCTGGGCTTTCGTTTTTAGAACTACTTGCCAAATGACTTCACAACACAACAGATATCCTGGGAAGTCATCTATGACTTCAGCTCAATTCATAATCTATGCTCAATGTTCATGCCGATTCTATGTACTTCTAACTATTTTGTCTTCACACAGATGACACGGCTCAACTGCACATACATAACTTCAGATACATATCTCACTCTAACAGTGGTTGGAAATACCACTGTTATTTTGGGATGGTTGGAGGAAATCTGGAAGATAGGCATCACTAGCTAATCTGCAAACACCAAAGAAACAAAAGCTGAATGGCAGAAGTGTTTGTCAGATTACAGAGTGCCCAGAGYCCAGTTTGGAGGGAAATCCACATGAGCTGACATTGGCTCATGACATGTCTTGTCTTTCAAGATACTGCGTTCATGAGATCTTACTGCTTTAAAAAATTGTTGTTTTGAAGAGTTGTAATAGGAGTTGTAATGCAACTTTCCATTTATGAGAGTTACAAAGGTAGCTACAAGTAGGGTGGCACTGAAGCCATGGAGACAGCTTGCACTAAGGAGGTTCCCCAGCAGCAGTTAATACTCTATATCTAGTTCTTAAATGGATAATTCCAAAAGCTGAATAAATATCCTGCAATTTACGTCTCAGCTTTTCTATATTATTCTAATACTGTCAATGATGCTGCAGCTTTYGCGCCAGGATTCTAAAGACACTTAAAACTTTTTTCTTTAGAAAACAGAATCATGTTAGTATGAATGAAGGTCCAGAATAATTTATTACTTCTGCTTTTATTGATTTTAGAGAGACATTTATGACCTTGGCTTTTTCTTTGTTGGTTTTTTTGTTGTTGTTGTTGATTTTGGGWTTTTTTTCCCCAAGTGATGAAGCTGTATATATAAAACAGTAAACTCCTCAAAATGTCAAAAAAGTTTTCTYAAGCTATCAATCAGGGAAAATGTACAGCAAACTAAATTTTTTACAATGCAGCAATGTCAAAACAGTATTCAGTTTATTTACAATTTAAATACATTACAGGAATTTAGAGTTCCATCAGACAAAATAATTGTTGTTTTCATTAAAGTAGCAGTGCAAGAAGTCCAAAGATTTGACATCAAGCCTGGAGACCACACAATGCTCTAAAGAAATATGAAAACAACCTGTCTAGCTGCAAAGCTTACTATTTATTGCAGAGATGACCCCCACAAGGTCATCTGTGAAAATCTGACACAAGATAGGAAAGAAAAGGGTCAAAATTTCAAATCATAAGACTTCCACAACTTCTTTTTACTCCTGAGAAATATTTTGAAGGAATTTTTAAATTACTTTGTCTTTGATCCTAATATGGTAGCTTCTTGATCATGGCATTGTTCTCAGATGAATGTAGCAACTGATTGCAGTTGTAGTAGGGTGTGAGTGCAGCAATAACTATACTAATAATGGTATTGTAATCAGATAAAGGAACAGACTGACATTCCCTCATTCTCTTCTGCTTTTTATCTTTATGCCTGAAATTTTCCACATCTTTCCAGATTAGTTAAACTGCATTTGAAGTAGTCCACCCAGATTTGGGACATCAAATATGGGAATGCTATCAGTAAATTGTAGCAAGTTCACTGGAGGCACAGCAGTTCAGTCAGGGCTTGAGCAGTTGCTCTGTAAGGGGAGGTTGTGGTTCCAGGACTGGCTTTGCCTGGAGACAGGATGGCTCTGGGGACATCCAGCAGCAGCCCCTGGTACCTGCAGTGGGGTGTGGAGCTGGGGTCATCAGTGGTGTGTGATGGGAGGGCAAGACACAGCAGCCAGAAGCTGGAATAGGAGAAATTTTGACTGAACAGACCAATTCAATAGCTAACTGAATCAAAGGAACGCCATTTTCAATGTTTATAATAATTCCAATTGGTTCTCTTCTTTCTCAATTAAATTTGGACAGGTAAAGTTAAAATCATCACACATGCAATGCTGCAGTTAGCCGASTCTATGCCTCTGTGCTATGAAAGAACCATAGTTCATCCTAAAACTAGGCAGCCTAAAACTCTATCCCATCATAAATCAAAAGGATTTGGAAACTATGCCACTCATATCTGGACTGTCTTCATATGACCTGCTGTCTGTAAAKCTGCTATCTGCCTCAAAACATCTGTTTTAGAAAAAGTACAAGTTGAAAGTAATACAAGCTATAAGGTCTAACATGTCTAGAATAAACATTTTTTATGTTTATTCTCTAGTCCCATTATTGTTTGTTAATACGTCTCCAGTAGATCCATTTTTTTCAAATACTTCCAGAACAGAAAGAACTTGTAATTTGGGAATTAGGAAATAAAAATGCAGYAATGAGATAGGACATTACCCACTCCCCCAAAACAAAACAGAAAATAACCACGAAAAACTAGCAGTTTGGAAGAAGAATAGATGGAGCAAAACTGATTTGGAGACTGACRGCACAAGCCTAAATTTTTTTATTAAAAGCATTGCAAATGTAAGCTGGCAGAAGGAACTCAAACTTATTCTTTTAATAGAATTAAACAGCCATACTATTCTAAATCAGTGTTATTCCTTTATCTAGGGAATGTTATCACATGTCTTATCACATACTCCATTTTACTGAATCCAAAAGGAGACTTTCATATCACCAAATGGCCATCTTGTGGTGGGCGGGGATGAAGAAGAAATTGGAAAATGTACAATTTGAATTGAACTTCTCTGAATTTAAGCATGTAAGAACAAGTCCAAAAACTCTTTACTGGTACATTGCTTATATGCAAAGATCAGGGTGAGCTTTCACCTGYGCTGCTTAGCCTCTGCTAGGTTATGTTCTTCAGGCCATGCACATTCCCAGAGCTTCTGCCCATCAAGGAAAATTGCCCCACTTACATGAACAGTTTCTTATCTTGTAGAAATTAAAGGATAAGGGAAAGGCAGCRGTAACTGTCATGGATCAGCAGTTTGCTAACACAGATAGTCTAAGAAAAAGTGATGACAATCACCATGCCTGGCAGGATGCTGGCCAGTGAATTTTATCCAATTATATTTCACTGAAGTGAGTGAATAAGTTCAGGGARTCTTAGACAGCTTTAGAAGGGACTCAGACCACCGATCTTGGAAGAGCTGTCTGGAAAAGTGGAGGATTTTACCCTTATTCATATTCAGATTCTGTGAAAGATTAATATTGTTGCTCCGCCTGTGAATGTTTCTCCTTTGCCCTTCTTACTTTACATTGCTCTTCTCCAGGCAGAGTGAAACAACAGTAGATCATCTTTGCCAAATTGTATACWGAGCTCATAATTAGAAGAAAACTTCTGAAGTCAAGATTGCTTCAAACCTCTCAAGCATTTTATGAGGTACTTAAAATGAGATTACAGTAATCATCATCAATATGACATTTTAATCTTTAAGAAAAATGGTCATGTAGTCAGTTTGATAACTACTTCAGTTGTTTGAGACTGCTCAGACTTAAATATATCCTTAGGAGGCACAAACTCACACATATTTAAATGCAGATCTTCTTTACCAAGGAAACATCATTATTGTGAATTATAATAAAGTGATGACCATWTGCAATATGTTTTATCCTCAGGTAGCAGTGGAATACCAGCGCATTTTCTTACTGATGAACAATAAGGAGCCATAGAGAAAATTTTGACTTGATTGATACTAAGTCTTTGTGGGAGAGACTAACACTCGTCAATTTTCTACCTAGAACATGTGGGTAGATATGTGGAGTCAGAAATCTATACTATTTCCCCCCTTAATTGAATCCATATMATTTCAAATTACTCCCACAACATATTACTAATGAGAGTAGAGATGTTCCAGGCAGGATCAGGAGCTGGTCAAACTAGGGATTATATGAATACATAGGAAAGCCGGTTACTGCCACAGACATGTCAACAGAGAGGTCATCTGTATCCTAGGAAAGAGCCTTGGTTCAGCTGTCAGTTCTCAGGGGGGTTGCATGGCTGTGATTTTGCTGGGTGGCAATAACACTTACCCATCTGCTGCTGAATCTGTCTTCTCTGAAGTGGAGACATTTCCCTTGAGGACAGATTGTGGACGAGGTTGTGAAACTAATAAATTCYATATATGCGTCCAAGTTGATGGATAAAAAGGAGATCTTGACAGAGACAAAGGTAATACAACATAGAAAGTCTCAACCTTAAATAGACCTGTTAGTAAGACACTGTCAATGGACACTGAGCATTTCAACTAAGGTTTCACAGGAAGCTTCCTAATAACTCTGTATAAAAGATGCTCAAAAGACCAAATTACAATCTTACTCCCTACTCCCACTCTGCTGAAGGAAGAGGAAGTTCTACATTTGCTGTATTTGGCAAGAGTCAAGCATAACTTGCTCTCAGTAGACWTATCAAGTTGATTTATGAAACTTGAAATGAGATGGTGCAATCTTGATGGTGCTCCAATCAAACACCATCAAGCACTTGGCCCAGCTCCCCTCCAGCAATCCTGATGGGCTGCCTTAGATCCAGGGCACTCTTTTCTTTGGCAGAGAATTTCAGACTGTCTTGCACTACAAATTGGAGTTGTCACAAGATACCAAAATCCTTTGTGACTCGACCATTCTCTGTCCAATGCTGCYTTCTGCTCTGTGTACACTGGCTGACAGCCAGTAAGAGATTTCCTTAGATTGAAAAATCCTTTGCCAGCTGGATTCACTAGCTCCATGGTTTCCTTGTACTATTAGAGTGGCACAGCAGGCCTCCAAGGCTGGTGAGAAAACTGGTCTTKAATCTCCAAACAAAAAAGCTTCTGCAGGACTCTTTTTTGTTTTTGTTTTAATTTAACAGATGGYGATAAAAGTCAGAACTTGCCCACTGACAATCATTGCCATCTATTTTTATCAGAAAGGAACTTCTGAGGGCGAGATAATTTTAGAAAGAGCATGTCTCAAAACAACTGTGAAAGTAACTCCTGGAGCCAATGTATCAGAGAAGAAATGGTGGCCAAGGCTACAAAGCTCTCCCTTTTTTGGCTYTTTTCTTCTCTTTAGGGGTATGCAAAGCTGAATCCAGCCATGGCCTGGATGAGTAGCTGTATAACTGGACATGTTACCACACCTGCCAATGCCGTAGCTATAGATCACCTGACACTCCTGCTAATTCTTTACCTATTCTTGAAGCTCCACTGYAGAATGATTTTATGTGAACACACTAAGCACTTCAATTGACACTCTCTGTCAACAAACAGATGTTTTGCAAACCATTTCCCAAAAGTGTCATTGCCACATTGTGCATTAATTATCCATACAGTCACTTGTGTSATAGGACACATCCCAAACCTCAAATGGAACCTATTTTCATAAGTAACATRAGGGATCAGCAGGTTCAAAAAAACTATCTGAAGATCTAAAGTTTAGAATATGCGGCTGTCCTATCACTGCCAAGTTTTCTTATTTTGTTCACTCATATACAAATTCTAACTAGAACCAAAGCACACTGAAATCATGTGGGAGAAAAGCTGATTGCACCATACCTGTAKCTCCAGGGAAACAGAGAAGACTCTACAGAATGGAAGGGAAGGAGAGGAAAGACTTAGACTTCACCTCAGTTCTGTAGACTCCAAAGACTGGAATTCAAGTCTTTGATACCAACACTCTTGGAAAAGTCTCCTTCATTAGCCAGACATTGAAAGCTTGAATAYCAAAAAAGAAAGCAAAATAAAGGAAGAAAACATCAAACAGTGCTCTGTAGGGTCCTTTAAATTATCCTCTATTCTACAGGATGCAATGTAGGTATCAAACAGGTATTAATTTAAATTAAAAAAAAMCAACAACAACAACCAAACAAACAGAGAAGGAGGTCTGTGAACAGTTGATTTGTGCAGATCCAGGACACTCAGATTACGTGTACAAGTGCAAATTAAAGATATCTAGCATAGACTTGAAACCAATTCCTATGGCAGGAATTAGCCAAGAAATGTGGTCCTTTTCTGGTCCTACAAGAAGGACTGAAAGTGTTTAGCCAGGCTAGTTTTACCAAGCCAAATACAATTTAGGCAAACAGGAGCTGAGAAACTCATACAGTGGCTCTTGGTCTGGGGTTACTTTCTAGTCTGCAGTGACTTTGTTTCAAAGACTTCTGAGCTACAAGTAAAGCCTTTGTGCCCAAGGCAGAGGTCATGCCTCTTGTGTCCTATGCCCTTAGTAAAGGAATCATTACATACACAGTACCTCTGTGTCCTGAACATAACCTTTGACGTCATTTGGTGCTCTGAAAAAATTCGTAATTAGGCTAAATGTAGAAATTTTCCTTTTTTTTTTTATAATTCAAGGTTGAAGTAGTGGCTATCCCCCAAAAGATCTACTTTCAGAGAGGAATGAAACTCTATTTTTGGGGGAAAAGAAATTATGCATTGAATTACTCCAGTAGGAACTATTATGTGGGTGTGGCATGAGGGGTGGGGACTTGTAGCAGATCTGAAGGAGCATTCTGGAATTTCTGTTTCCATTCTTGCCTTTCAACAGTGCAAAAAGTTCWTTTAATGTCCTCACTTCATAGAGGATGATGGGATTAGGTGAGAGGTAGAGAACTATATTGTATTTTAAGGAACATTCTGGAATTTTCTATTTCTGTTCTTGCCTTTCAACAATGTAAAATGTTATTTTAATGTTGTTCCTCTGTGGAGATCAAAACTTACTGGAGAAGCACTGTTCATCAATTTTCACTATTGTATTGAGCCTACTGTGGTACAAGGAACAMTGTGCTTCAGTAAACATCCTTATCTCAACCTAGGAGTAATTTTCCATCTTTTTTCTCTCCCCTGTACAATTTGGGGAGGGGAGAGATAGAGCTCCCTGGTGGGCATGTGGTGTCCACCCACCACAGACCTCTGGTCAAGTTCATGATTTGTCACCTTCAAGTTTTGTCATGATTTTAAATGACAAGTTTTTAAACATTCAGATTTGCTATTAAGTCATGGCTTATAAAGGTAATGTTCAATGGCTATCATTATTTATTAAAAAATTACATAACATAAAGAAGTATTCTGTTGAAAGCTCTGCATACAAACCAGATTGACTTCCAGTGAGTTGTCCCAAAGAGATTGAAGCAGAGAAAATTGAAGAAATTTGCACCATTTTTTCTTATACTTACTGATGTCTACCCAACAGCTTTAAGGAAGACCAAAATCATAATCAGCTTCATAATGTATACTTCAGAAGGTTTCTTGTGCCCCTTGGCACAGAAGACCAATGTACAGAAGACTGAYGTAATTTCTTTTATTGGATACAGCTCCTGGTGTTCTCATATAGTTAAGTGGGAAATGCTGAGATACCTATTGCATATTCTGTCTTAAATCTTASTGTTTCAAAGCTGTCAGAGCTTGTCTTGTTAGACCTGCTTTCACAAATTATTAATGTCATTCAAAAATAATAAGCATGTTGAATTCATGCTGTAAAATGTGAATTAGGTAGAAATAGGCAGGAGTTCTAATATCAGTTCAACTCCTTTGTCATCAGACACATTGTCATTGTTCTCTTTTCATGTGGGTTATGGAAGAGATTTATAAAGCAATATGATAACAATGGAGGAAGAACTGGAAATCCTGGGAACCTCCAATTCTCAGTGTTTTCTACAGCCATCATCTTTAAATTCTGCAGTACAATGGAAGTATTCTCTTGTGTGAAAGTTTTACAGAACATTCATAATAAAAGTGCATAGACATGGAAACTAAAGAAGAAAATAATTATCAGACTGTTTGTCAAAATGGTGTTCAGATATTAGTTATTTCTTTGTGTGATTTTACACGAAGCTTTAAGACATCAGAAAACTAAGCAAAGTAATATTATCCCTGACAGGAAACAAAGAAAGAAGTAGATTTCATTTACAAAAGCATATGCAAAACAGAAGTTCAGAGCAGGAAATGAACAAAGTTATTTTTGATCTCATGCAAAGTCGCATAAGGTCAATTGACCTATAGTAGGAATAGATCTCAACTAATAAGGACGATAATATAGCATGTTTATATATAAGAAGGGAACAGTCTTCCACTCTTTGAAAAGAGCAGGAAAGAATAACATATTTATGGAAGCTGATTCAATCCACTTTAATCTATTGAAAAATTAAAGGCAAAGGAGGGAATAAGCAGGCAAACACATGAAGTGTAACAAGTTAGTAGAATTTACARAAGTTTCCTGTAAGCACACATCAGCCTAGGTGGAGGGTTATTCAGATGTTAACTTCTATTCTTKTTTGGCTCCAGTCTGACCACCAACACGAACAGGGGCAAGTCAGGGCCCAGTGTTCCCAAGCTGAGAGAAAACTTCCTCAGCAGGTTAATTATTTCCACCGGAGTCCAATTGTTTTCCAGTCCAGTTTCTTTATGTTGCAGAAGTAGAGCCCAAGGCTGAGTAAAGAAAAAGGGAGGAATGGACCTTGCGATGGGAACACTGCCATTTGTACCTTAGGATGTGTTTAACACCTTTATTCTTCTCTCCACTGCAAAGTATTAGCTGCTAATTTTATAAGGTTACTCTAGTGCAGAGGCCAAGTGAGAGAACATCAGGCTGACCATTATGTCTGCATCATTGGTATGTATTACTTTCATTTAATTCTGCTTTTTACTGTTCCCTCGGGTTAGTTCTTAGCTTACTCATTTACAGACCGTCTTAATTTTTTCCTTTTGTCTGTTTCTCCTTTCTCCTAGAATTCCTGTCTCAAAGTTCAATTACCTTCTGTAAGTTCTTACTATTTTTTCCCACTTTTGCTCTTTTCTTCCCCCTCTTTCCTTGGAGGCAACCTCCTTCTCTTGTCTCCAGCTTCTCTAATATGAAATTCCAACTGCTACTCCTTTCTACCTTATCTAAAAGGGAAATAACACCATCAMCACCACAGGCTTTGAAATTATCAAAATGCACTGCACTTAGACAAACTTGGATTTGATCCAACTGTAACTTAATATGTAATCCAGCAACTAACTTACATTTACATGACTCAGAAAAGAAAATCATGCAGTAAAACATTACATTGAATGAGAAATGATTCAGTGAAAACATTATTCAGAGTAGGCAATTACTGAGTGAAGCTATTATCCACAGCAGACAGTTACTCAGTAAAAATGTTATACAGTGCAGGCAAATATTCAAGAAAACATTTGACAAGGACAGCAATTATTCAATAAGCAATCATAATTGCACCCAATGGAGTACACTTGCCATGAACAGTACAAATAATTAGCAGATTCAAAGGATGTTACTGAGACTGCCCAAATTTTAGCWAATTTACATGGTAGTTAAGTTCTACAGGACAATCAGAATCTGTCAGTGAGGGACAACTTGTTTTTTCTATTGTTTCTTCAGTTCTAGGAAGTGATGCCACAGTTGTGTCAGCTTTATTGAAGAAGCAAGTGTAGTTTGATCCATTTTCTGGAGTTAATTAGCCTTTTCCAAGAATGAGCATTACTCACATGATTCCCTTTTTCAGTTGCTTCTTCTGTCACACTTTCCATCCTTTGCTGACCTTATCAATAGCTTTTTCCCCTGCTTTTTTACCCCTGGTTTATTCTTCAAATTTCTCCAGGTTTTTGTTTYCAAAGCAGAAATTAATTTCTGTTTCTTGTTGCCTAAAGAGTTGTCACATGAATTCCATTTCTATTTGTAGTGAAGTTCCCACTTCTGCTCTCTTTCAGTGGTTCCCAGCAGGAGACAGCTTCCATTCTTCCTAAGTCCAGAACTATCACTTCTCCTTTTGCTTCGATAACTTGATCAATTATTCTTTTCCTGCTGTCCATCTTATGCATTTCTACTTCCTTTTTCAGACATTCTCAAACTGTATTTCAACTGTTTTTCTTTGACTTAATCCATATATTTATTATTTGCCTTCTCCAGCATCCACTGTAACTTCACAAAACCACTTATTGCTTGAAAATCGTGGTAATTTTTGTTATTGCTGTGAATGCATACTTTTGTATCTCATCTTGCTTCATTGCCTAATGAGAGGTTTTTAAGCAAACCATCTGACTGAAGTATGGATTATTCTGCTGCTGAGTTATTTTAGTCCATGAAGATGCTAATTACTTTCAGCACAGTTTGGTTTTCTAAGTGCCTATATTTAAACATACATAACAAAAATGGCTTATAAAAATAAGGGAAGTAACAGGAGAGTTGTTGGGATCCTGCATGTAGAGTGGCTTCATTAGTTTCATTATWCTGATTTCTGTATTGTAGATTAGTACAAATCATGCCAAAATCAGGGTTCCCCAATGACACTGCATCACCAAATAGGTAAAAGTATTTTGGTCTTATTTTTAAGGACAGATTGGCAGTAGAACTCCAGAGGTATTACTGTATTGCAACAGCAAGGCCAGCAGAATTTCAGTATTACTTGGTAAAATGTTGAACTATACTCAAAAAAAGCACTGGTACTCATGCAGAAAGTGCCTGCATAGGGACTTACATCACCATAGCTGTGTGATATACTTTTCCCACTAGAGTTCTGCTGGCCAATTTCCTTATGAAGACAGTCTTTATATGATGTAACATTAAAAGTGCCATGGAAGTGGTCCTCAAAGTGATAAAAATCCTTCCCTTATTAAAATTTAAAACTATTAAAGTCTCGGAGAAATTCATACATTGGAAGTAGACATTTTTCACTTGAATACACTGAGTATTTTCTATCTGTCTCTGAGCTTGAAGTCACGAAAGCTCAGCCAAGCAAGAGTACTAAATTGTCTTCTCTTTCTGATTATAATTAGAATCAAACTATTTTAATCAAGAAGAATAATTAAACATTTTATTAATTATCTTACATACATTTCTGGTCTTTAAAATGTCAGAAATGTCAGATAACAATTAAAGTCACCCTACATCTCCCTTACTCTTTCTACCATTCTTCTTTCAGCCCAGCTTTCTCAAATAGTTGCTTGAATCCTTTTACCGAAACACTCTCAATAAGGGGAGGAGTTTTYTTGCACCTCATCAGGAAATCACAGCCAAATTGATATGAAAGAAGGAAAACACTTAGCAAAAATGATGAGACAACTTAAATGTGAACAGTTTGAAATACAGAATCTGTAATATGTATACTCTACACCAGCCACAAACACAGGTTTCAATTAACTAATTGCCTGAATCATCCTTTTCCCCATCCTTCTCTTTCTTCAAAATTTCTTGGAACTGCTCATATTTCTGCTTGTCTGAGATCTTTGTCAGTTAATTTGTTACAGGTCTTTAGTCATATAACTCAATTGGCTTTAATTAATTTACTGTTCTGTAAAGCTAGATTTGATCCTAACAATCATTTTCAGAAGCGACTTCTCCACTGATCATTTTTCTGACTCTTTTCTAGCTGTGAGGAACAAAGGAAATTTTGTTAAGAAGCCTCACTCACTAGTTTTCATGTGAGCTAAACCAGAAGCCTGCTCTGAGTCACTTCTTCCAGGGAGAATCTTCACACACAATTAGAGATCTACTACTTGTAATGTATGCTTCTGACCCCTGATTCACACACTCCATTCATTGGCTCTCTTTTTTTTTTTCCCCTTTGGGAAACAGACATAATTTTAAACCTTCAGGAGACGGGAATAATGTGCAAATGATTATAAAATATAGTTGTTCAGTCTTATATTACGTCCCAGCTGATGACTCACAATAAAATATCTCAAAATGTAAGCCAAAAGAGGAACGACTTGTCCTATGCTACAAGATAAGCTGCCATTAAACTGCCTACAAATGTGTGCTGATCTCACTCCAAAAGTATAGATTATAGACAGTATGAGATGGTTCTTCACAGCTAAAGCAGTTGCTGCTTGTCTGACTGCATTCTCACTCYTTTTTTTTAATGCCCGTGGCTTGTCATGAGTATCTGCGGGTACTTTTGGGCACGGTGAGATCATAACTATGCATTCGGCATAACTACCTGGCTGAAGCCCTAGACTGAGACACAAAAGGCAGTTTTTACAGCCACAGTTTAATAGAAAGTTTTCACTCTCACTTTGAACTGATCACATAGGAGTTATGTCAGAGAAACTCACTTTTGTCACAGGGATCTAACAAAGCCCTTAATTTGAAGGACATTTGTGTTCAGAAGAGATAAGCTCAAATGGGAATAGGAGGAATCCCTCAAGGGGAATAAGGTCAGTCTTTTGAGACAAGCCTGAAAAGAAWTTGGCCTGTTTAGCCAGCTAAAAGATAGACATTGTGGGATCTTTACCTCTGTACACATACACAAAGAGCTGGGAGTATAGGAGGAGAAAGAAATTAGGAAAAAAGAAAAGCTGATAATGTGAAATAACAAATGCAATATAAGATCAATTGATCTGAACTAATAATGCCTACAGTTAAGCTAACAGCAGGTCACAAAAACTGTCAGGAGAAAGTTTGTTTTCTCTTAGGAGCTGTGTGTGGAAAAATTCAAAAGCCAGTATAAAATTGTGGCAGCCCAGACCAGGATTTGATTGTGCAGCGTCTTGTCTATGTGAATTTGTTTAAATGKAAACAAACACACACATATAATGTCATACCATTATTTTTCTCTTTTTTTTTTCCCTGAACTTAAGAATAGTGAAAAGAATCTCTCAGCTTTCTTGTTTATTGCTTTCTGTATTAGCCTCAAAGTTCCCCTAGTTCCTCAGTACCCTGCCAATCTTTCCTGCTTTTTCTTTACTCGTATTTGCATGGGTGACAGTTGCCCTCTACAGCCAGTTTTGTCCTTTCAGTGTGTCTGTCCTGTCCTCGTGACAATCTGACTGTTTTTATGTCTGTGTTTCTGCCATGCTCTAATTTGTGCTCTTTCCCCTTAAATGGCAAATGCCTGCAGTGCTCAAATTGCATCACTGACCTTCCCTCTTGGTACAAAACCTTGTTATTTAAGAAATCTAAGAGTTTGTTCAACAGAAAAAAGGAGAATATGGAGGAAGGATGTGTGCTGACATTTCAAATCCTCAGAGCTTTCCTGAAAATTCACAGTGACAACAAACACCTGCAGTTCTCTAGCAGGCTGATCTTTCTCTTCTCTTCACTGGCAACTAGGGAATGCCTTTGGCACCTGTGGGCTGACTGCAATCAGCCCTGCAATCTAGACTTAACTTTGCTGTCTTCATTGAAACCTAGTTAAATCAGCCACCAGCCCAAACTGGTGCTTAAAACTACAGTCAGAACTGAAGAGACATGAAAATGGGCTTCAGAGCCCATTGCAGAGAGTTGCCCCAAAATGGAGAATTTGGCCATGACAGTCTCTCTTCTGCTGTGGTCCCCGGCGTACTGAATGGACCATGATGTGCTCATGATACTGTTCCAGTCCGTCCTCTCTTTGGCCATCACGAATGCTGAGCAATGTCAGGATCACAGAAACCTGGGGCAGGTCTGGGATGTCAATTACAGTCAGGATGGAGGGATTTGTCCCATTACAACTAGTGTGAACCATTGACTTCCATTTAAACCGGGATTTTGCTTTCTGCTTGATGCTAATACTTTGTCATCACATGCCAACAGCTCAAGATCTTTTTGCTTTCTAAATTTTCCCCATAAGATTCAAATATTAAACTGTGTTTAGGTATGAAAACCATTTCATGTTGCACTTAGATTGCTGGTAAAACCACTTCAGGTTGCTTGTGAAAAAATGCCAGCTTGTCTTCCCTAAAAAAAGAGACAGATAAATCAATAAAGTGTGGTATTTCATTTTGTCTAGCATAATGGGAAAGTAAATTAGTCAATAATGGTATCTTCTAGGTAAGTCATTCTAACTCCATTTGTTTCACACAACCTTTTGGGACAAGTGTGCTTAATATCTTTATGTGGAATGCCTACAATTTGTTATAATTTTATACTCTTTTCTCTCTAAGCRCAACAGAATCTCAGCAATGCTTTGGAAATGGGATTAGAAGACAGGCTTGAAAGGTTTGAAAATCTTTTTCACAGTAAAGCACTGTAAAGCTGTCATCAGAGTAAATTTCTATAAAGGAATTTCCTTAGATTTTTACTGCTGTAAATGAAAAGTGTAGCCCAGTGAATGAGAGTCCGGGGTTTGGCTTGATGTGGGTAATCTATAATCTTACAGAAGTTGGCAAATGTGAGCTGTTCTCAGTAAGCAAATGTTTTCACAATTGAGAAAATGCATGTGTCATAGGAGATATTTCTTCACAAGAACAAGAAGACTTTTAGTGCTCATTTACATCTAACTTGCACAAAATGTTTCAAAAACATCTTGTTAGAAAATGTAAATATATAAAAACACAGAGTTTAAATATTTTGTGTTAGTTTTGTCTTAACTATAGTTTTTGGTGAGACATTTGTTGGTAGCACAGCTGATATTATGTATATTAGGTTTTTTAGTGAAAACAAGTATGAAGTGGTAAACATCCCTGTGCATGATAATGCAAACAAGACACATAATTTTGTATCTGACAATTTGTGCAAGCAGAGTTGAGTCATGCAGGGCTCTGTTCAGCTGAAGAGCATACTCCCACCTCACTCAAATAAAAAAGCTTGCAGAGATTTGAAAGAGARTTTCACTCAGTGGGTTACTTCATTAAAAAAAAAAAAAATTGTTGTAATRCATCATTTAGCTCTGCTGTACATTACTAAACCAAATTCAACCGTGTCAAAAAGCTGCTTGGAGGCACTATTGCTTTTGAATAGCYGTGTGGCTTAATGCAAAAAAACCCACTACACTGATGTTGGAACTATGGAGTACTCCAAGAAAAGCTGGGTTACAGCAGTTAGCTTTTACTTTGAATGTTGATTTTTCCAAGGACATCTTGTACGTCAGCATCTAAATCTTGGTGATCTGTATTTATTTCTTTTCATGGTGGCAGTGAAGTCTGTCACATGCCCAGAAGCTATTGTAATGACCCTTAAAAACAGCTTTATTGCCTAAAAACYCAATGTTATGAAAGGCTGAGGAAAATTCACTTTGTAAGAATAGCTTCACAAGAAAACTTTGTTCATTTTTTAACTATATCTCAATGGTATGATAAAACAATCTGCATTTAATTACTTTTTTTTTTCTGTGTCAATGTCCCTGGATTGTAAGATGCAGTGGGGATGCAACTCATATTCCTCTCTCCTTTATCCAGATTGCTATCCCGCTACTAGTGACKCACAAAATTGTATTTTTATGGTTAGGATCATGAATCAAATTTACATAGTTGGGGATGAAGTCAATTAGTAAGAATATTTATGACACCGAGAATTCATTGTATTATCAATCTTAATTTATCTTAATTATATTGCCGGTTCTTTGGGCAGGAGTTGGTCTCACCTTTGTTCTGTTGTGCCCAGCTTAAATGTGTGTGTCTGCACATATAAACTYTTGTGTTTTGTGCATTCTGACTTCACCAAGATCCCAACCATAGTGATGAAATATAAGAAACCTGTCAAGCGTCTCTATGATATACCTATCAATAGAGCAAGGAAAATAGCTCAGTGTTCAAAGCCTAAATTAATTTAAATTTCCATTACCAAACYCTCATCCATAGTCTGCAGGATTGTGTTGCTAGACATTAATAATATTGAACTGTGCACAATCTCATTTGAGAACTGTTTCACTCTTACTTCAGAAAGAAACTTCTCAGGCTTCTGCCCTCCAATGGGTAGTCATGGTACACTGAGTCATCCAAAAATACTCACTAGTTCTAATGAAAAAATCATCTCAGCTGTGTAAATGTTTAACTTCACTAGAAAGTCTACAGGGTGCATTGCTTAATGCAAATTGTAAATAATTGGATATTCCATTCTGTTTTCAATCAGGCTGAATATGCCTGCTTGATTTCTTCTGGCATCCCAGGATTTCATTTTTTTTTCCCCACAAGATTATTTTGGAGACAAAATAAGACCACTTCATAGTATGCTGAAATAATCCTGAGAAAAGGAATGTGCCTGGTTGTGTAATGTGATTAGAGACATGCGGAATTGGGTAAAATATCGTCTAAAATAAAATAAAAATCCAAACATTTTATTAAATTCATTTTACATTTTTATAAATGACAATTTGTTATCACATCTTATCTAAAACTATTAAAGAAAATAAAATATGCTCAATTTGAATGAAAATTTAATGTATCAAAGCTGAAAAATTCCCTACTGACTCAGTACAAGATTTCAAGCAGTTAATTACATTCTTTTAAACAGTTTTTCAATTCAACAACTTTTAGTAGTGTGTGGAATAGTCTCTATTTTCTTTAATTACTCATCACAGAGGAAAGATGTAAGTAACTTAATGCTTCAAATAAGAAACCAACATTTTCCTTGCGCTGAGAAAGTTAGAGGAGGTTTCACTGTGAGGCACAAGGCAAGAGTAGGTATTTCTAAAACAGAAGTGTAACATCTATCAAAGAAATTTTCTTTTACATTATGAGGAGGAAATTACTCTCTTGAGCTTTTTAGTAAGGTTAGATGACCAGTGACATACCTTGAACACCTTAGAAGTCTTACCACTACAGACATGTAGGTTCCCAAGCAGGAACCACCTGGTCAATATCTGTACTCTTTTCTGTGATTTTAAAAAAATATGTGAGGTCTCAGTTCTCTCAGGCACTCTCACACACACTCTCAGGGGGTAGTGGTGTGCAGGAGTCGGACTCTGTGATCCTTGTGGGTCCCTTCCAATTCAGCATATTCTGTTATTCTGTGATCCCTGAACTTGCCTTGAAACATTCCTTCAGTTACTGCTTAGACTGCCAGAGAGTTTATCACACTAAAAAAAGCCCCGAAGCTTCAGGAAGTTTATGATTTCTGTGGGCTCTCTATGATTTCTGTGGTYTTGTCTGATCTCTTCAACCATCACAGAATGACAGAATGATTACTAGTGAACTGGACTGTAGGACTTAGGAGWTTTTTCAGCCACTCACACTTTTTACTGGGCCGGGAGTTGCAAGAACTGATGTCCAAAACTTCAGCAGGACTTGAGTCATGCACTTCAGAGCAGTTGCATTTTTTAAAAATGCTTATATCACATGGTTGGTATTTCTGGTTTTAGCAGGCAATTTTAAATTTTTCTCCAATTTGCATCTRGTAGCGTTAAAACATAAAGCAGTCTTAAAAACTTGTTTTCATGWGCACCAGGCTAAAATAATACAGCTGACCGGAGTCCTTTTTTTGGGTGTAAGAGCTTAGGGTTGAAAACTTCAGAAATTAAAATGCTGCATGAAGACACAGGTCAGAGATCTTTGTGTTGTGTGATTGCTTTGGTATTCTGAGATCCACTAGTCTGTAAGCAAGTAGATTGTTTGATCTCTGCCTGTTCCATTCCTTAATTACTCACTCCTGCATCAAAGTCAATTTTCACACTGTCTTTGATGAAATAGCCATTAATAGACTGTTGGCTTGCAGTTTTGTTGACATTCATTTGTAAAAKCCACCTGAGACAGTAGCATAACAGATGAAACACACAGCTGCTTAAGRAAAGTAACTTATTATGATGCTGGTTCTCAAGTTTTATTTCTRCAAGTATCAGGAATCATCTGGACTAATTGGTAAAAGATGAAGTAAATAAGAACCGAATAACTTWCCATCCTAATCTTTTTAAGACCAGCTGCTTAAATTTTTAGTCAATATATAAGGGCTGGATATAGGTGGTTTTTAAGGCACAAACAGGAAGAACAACAAAAATCTCCCTATGGCAAACAAATTGTTTATRACCAGGTTTTTAAATGTCTTCTCAATTTTCAGTTTACAATAAGAATCCCTTTTTCACATTACCTAGGAAAACTGATGCTATTCACAGCTCTATTCTACATAGATATACTCCAAACAAATTTTCATTCATTTCCTGGATGGCCGCCACATTATGCATACTTGATGAAAAAAGTATGCATAATGTGGCAGCCATCCAGAAATAAAAAAATWATTTTGATTTAGTCAGATTAATCAAATCTTTAGGATTTGATTATTGAAAGAGATATCTAAAAGAACCTCTACTCTCCTCAAAATTTCCTGGAGAGTCAATTAAACCAATGCAAAGATTCCATTCAAATGCAGAATAAAGTTGCTCTACTATGATTGTAAAAAATTCAATTTCAAAGCTTTTTATTGCTAAGAAAAATGCTAAATAGAAATTTGTGATTGTAGTAAAATTAACAGGTTGAGAAATATATTTAATTTTTCCTTTAATTTCTGTCTTAAAATGAAGAAATTACCTAAGGTAGTCCAAGTGATTTGGTTCTGTAATATTATTTAAAACTTTATCAGCTGTCTCTACAATAGTTTCCATAATGAAAATCTTGTAGTAAGCTTTCACTGAGACAGATATACATTAAAGAATTTTTAAATTAGCCCATCTTGTCAGCAGTTATCCACAAGAAGAGCATTCTCATTAAGCAAAGTAGAATATCAGCTTTAGGGAAATAAATTGGCTTCTGACATTGAGAGATACAGATACATCTCAATTTGTGTCAATATGGACTTTCATCTGAATTTAATAAATAGCTCATGTTATGCAAAACATTCATATCTAATGAGTGCTTCATATTAAAGGATAAAATATTCCCTTCTGGTTTCTTCTTTAACATCATTTTTTACTGTGTTCTCTGGTGCAGAGATGCAGAGATATTCATATGGTTTTCCAACCCCAGAATGTGAAGGAATTGAAGAGGTCTCAGTGTGATTAAAATCACAGAATCATTGAGTCACAGAATATCCTAAGTTGGAAGGGACCCACAAGAATCAAAGTCCAGCTCCTGGCCCTGCACAGGGCAGCTCCAATAATCACACCATGTTCCTGAGAGCATTGTTCAAACGTTTCTTGAACTCAGGCAGTCTCGGTGCTGTGATCAATGCCTTAAACATTTAGCCTTGCAGTTTCACTGAGTCACAGACCTTTAACACTGCTGTAGGGGTTTTGTACTTACTGTCAGAAGGATGTCAAACATAGACCTTCTATTCATGTGAATTCTATACAGAGAATGAAGCTAGGCATAAAAGAACAAAGTATGATTTTCAAGAATTCTTTTTGCAAACTTCATGGAACAGCAAAAAACCCCAAACAAACAAAACAAAACAACCAAAAAAAATCAGAAAGAAGGTAATTTTGAAATATCAGGCTCTTCCACCATAACCAACAGACCCTAAGGAGAGTGAAAGGCATTACAAAACCAGTAACTACCTGCTGGTTGAATCCTTGATGGATATTTTCACAACCTATTACAATCAGATAGCATAAAGGACTTTCATCATGCAGATGATGCTGGACTTAGATGATAGATTAATTAATCTAAGWAAAGACGTAATCCTATTAAAGCTGCCACAAGGGGGGAGATCTCTTGTGAGAGATACTGAATATGAACATATTGTGCAGTTGCTTTATGAAATACTTTTGGCAAAATATCAGTAGCAAAATCTTAATAACGAGCATGAAAATAACCAGTATAAAGAAATACCTGTAGGTTTTAAAAATATGTTAACTGAACTAAAAATGGATGGAATGGGACTGATATGAGAACTCATACTGCCGGCTGCAACACCAGTGCTCTGGAGATAATTAGAAGCTTGGAGTGCCATATTCAGGTTTCCTTTAAAATCTTTAGGGTATTTGAATTTTGGGGTAGCCTGAATTTTGTGTGGAAACTACTTCTGAAGTGATGACGTTCTTTCTCTGATGTTGAAAACTTCCTGRCATAGAGAAGACTGACCTGGATGCTTGCCTACAGCTTTTATTCCACTTAAGAATGCCCTTCTGCAGTGTGTTTTGGCTGACTGTCCCCACTCACTGTGCTGTGGTTCACAGCACGGTGCTTTCTAAGGTATCATGTATAGGGTTCATTCCAGATGCTTTCCAAGAGCGCACCTGTCACCAAGGCACATTCTTTCCCTGAGACCACACCAGATCTTGCCCAATGTTAAAAACCAACTRAACAAAACCCCCCACCTTCCCATTCTGAAATCAGTACTGCTTCCTATTTTAATATAGTCTCAATTTTCTGTGTAATGGGGTAATCAACACTGACCTCAGAAAAGATTAACGGAAGTATGGTGTGTACTGGAGGAAACTTTGAATTAAGCTCATGAGGCCTTTTCCTATGCTGGGTAATGGACTAGACATAAGACAGCAGAAAAAAAGAAGGGAAATCAGCTTTTCCTGCTCTTCCCACTGATTCAGTGTCTGAGCTTTCATACTTACATAATATCATTGGACAAGCTCAGGGGAAGAACTTAGAACCCAGTTCATTAACAGAAGCTCTCAAAAYACAAAATTACACAAAACTTTGTTGTCTTTACTGTTGCTGATACGGGCATCAAGCTTTGSACTGATGTGGAACCATTAAGTTTGGAAAAGACATCCAAGATAATTGAGTCCAAACATTAAACCAGCACTGCCTAGTCCACCACATCCAAAAGCCTTTCAAACACGTCTGAGGATGGTCAACTCAATCACTTCCTTGACTACTCATCCTCTGAAAAGAAATTTCCCAATATCTGATCTAAACTTCCTTGGTGCAGATTGAGGGCATTTCCACTGGTCCAGTCACTTGTTACCTGGAAGAAGAGGCGAACCCCACCTTGCTGCAGWCTCCACGGAGGTATTTGTAGAGAGCAGTAAGGTCCCCTCTCAGCTTCCTTTTCTCCAGCTAAACAATCCTAGCTCCCTCAGTTGCACCTTGTAGGAGAGGCTCTCCAGACCCTTCACCAGCTCTGTTGTCCCTCTCTGGGCATGCTCCAGAACCTCAAWGTCTTTCTTTGGGGCTGAAAACCAAGGATTAGAGCTGCAGCTTCACTGGTGCTGGGTGTAGGGGAAAAACACTRGGGAATGTGGCCATAGATCCTTCCACTTCTCTCATGCTAAGTAAATGCTCTACCATTTGAGATCATTCCCTCATTCTTAATTCAGGACATTGCCTGTGACTGCTGACGACTTACAAACACATGTCAATCCTGTTATCTTGTCCATAGTTGTTATCTCTTCCAGGTAACAATCATGATGCTAAGATGACTGCTGAGACTTTCATTCCATGTGGGAGAATTTAGTGTCCACACTTGCATAAAAGATCTATTTAATTGCAAAGGTGATATTATTGAAAAATAAAGCATATGCTGAGTGATCCACAACACTTAATAAGTGTAAAGATCCCACAGCTGTCTGTATTTACACTTCAGGGTGATACTCCTGAAGAGTCTGTCTTCACAGGAAGGTTTAGTAGCTCATAAAACATGTTTCTCAGGTGTCAGCYTATTATATAGTCACTTGATGGCTCTTCTCTCCTACACAGACCTGTCATATTATTTAATATTGTGTCTCCACAAGGTGGTAGAAGTGGGTAATTAATTCCACAGCATGTAGCATTCATAGTTTGATTGCTTTCCCTTTTACTCTGGTGATGAAAAGATAGGTTAGTCCTTTATTTTATGGATTTTTCTAAATATGCCACATTTTCTTATAAATCTCTTGTTAATGATCAGCATCCCATTTATCTCTCTTGTCATATTTTGTTGTAAACAGTTTTTCCTTTAATTAATCTCATCACTTTTTCCTCAGCTCCCTTTAATGTTGACTTTTCTAAAATTCTTTTATTTGCTGTTCAATTTTAYTGGTAAAGCATGATACGTAATGGCTTGAAGCCAAGGTCAGGTAGCTTGGAATGCATGAATCAAACTCTTTATGGGTAGATCTTAAATGAAATACTGAGTGGTGAAGCCATCAAAAGGGAGTCCAGGCCAAAATTGTCAACGGGAATGACTCATTCTATAATGTACACTTCAGAATATTCCATGCTGTTGCGAACTGTCACAGTAAAGAAGCGGAAGAAAAACACTTCTTGTTGTTTCCTTTGTGCTGCTGAGATTTTAATGGGCATCTAAATCCTAACTGTCTAGTGGGAGGACATCTTTCACTCCATGTGTTCCACCTTCCTCACTCATGAGCTTTATCATTACTCTCCATAAATGTGTAGACTTTATTTTTGTATACCATTACCATATGTTTTCAGTCTGTTTAGATAAACTTTTGATGTAAATACAGAGATCACTATTTTAGGATTTAATTAAATTAAAATAAAATACTTATGTGGATGGCAGTGCAACATTTGTAATTTCAAGTCTTTTCTCACATCAATTTTAATCTATTTTAAGTCTCTCATTTTCTCTGGAGTTATGATTTATATGCTTGAGAAGGGTAGAATACAGTATATTTTTACAGATGAAATATTCATTTTTTGGCTGCATATCCAATCTGGATACTTAATTTAAGATTTACACATTCAGGGCTTGCCATCAAAATAAGCTTTTTTATTACATGACTTCTAAAATGAAAATTTTGTTATATATCTAAAATTTTTAAATAAATAGGACTTTCAATTCACAGTTGTGGAAAATTTGAGTAATTTTGCACTTCTAAACTAAAGAAATATGAATCCAGATTGCCAGTACTCTTGAAGCCTAACCTATGATCAGATACCAATCTTGCCCAATCTGTCTGCTTTATCTTTTGAGAAAACTAATTAATGAATAGAAAGGTATTTCGAGTACTGCTGAACMAAGGGTTTCTAAGTTGAAGAAACTTTTTGTAATAACCTTCACATGACATTCAGCAAAACCACCATAATTAGTTAAATATGCTTAYCTTTTCTGAAGTCTGAAAAAATCCCTCATCGTTTACAGAGCCGTAGAACATTAGCTTCAAGAAAATAATTTTAAAAATATTATTTTCCTTTCAAAACAGGTGCTTGTAAGTGCAGGTTACAAGTATCTACAGCTTTGTGACTCAGAAACTGAAGATTTGAAAAGTTGAACAYATTTGCCAAGTTGTAAGCACTGTCTAGGCTCTTTTTCATACAAACTGTCTCAGAAATCCTGAATGAAAAATGTTTTATAACTGTGAAAAAAGGATCACAGTTAAAAGGAATAATTTTTCACACCTCTTAGTCCCTCTTCAAATTGAAAGGAAAACCATTTAATCTGGAACAGAACACAATTCTCTAATGAAGATGCCAGTGGAACAAATGAGCATTCAATGAAGCAAGTTCTGCTCATCTAAATTTTTAAAACATCATTCCTAAATATGCAGCCTCTTGCAGAAGGATCTGTTGAATGAAGTTAATAGTGTTGTGTGGATCACAGGTTCTCATTTATCTATCTGGTCTATATCTTAATGTACATGTTCAGGAAATGGGAGCTGAAACTTCTGCATATTCTTCTGCTCTGTTGGCCATAATCAGTGTCTGAGGTACTGTCTTTGATATTTTAAACTTTGCTGGAGATTTGTAAATGATGGATCAATTTTTAGAACATGGAGCGTCAAACTTAATCAAGGCTCTAAGAAATATCCAAATAAAAGTACAGAATAAATGCAAAGCTATTCCTTAGGCACATTAAACAATATTAAAAAAACACTCTAAATTCCAGGTGAGTAATGCACCTTGACTCATAATGACCAGAAAATAATTTCATCTTGGAGGCTGTAAGGAAAGTAAGATCACAGGCTGCCTTGTCATAAATAGCAAGGAAGAATTAGAAACATCTATCTTGAGTACTGCAGGTATAGACTCCTAACAATAACATTTGCAAAGACAATGAAATATTGTTCATTTGCAGTAAGRGATTTAATTAGTACTTCATACCGTGATTGAAGAATAGTCTTTCCCATCTAGTGAACTTGTTTTCTATTTTAGAAAATTTAAAAATTGAATAATGAGAAGATTGCACATAAACGTAATTAATTTAATCCCACAGAGATGTTTTTTAAGCTACTGTGTGGGCAAGAACAGGAGAGCTGAAATTGGTCTTTGGGTAGATGATGGAATGAAATAAGTATTTCATAAAGGGGGTATCATGACAAACTCGTGATTGTATCATGTGAAAACTCAGATTCAAGTACATCTATGTTGTATGCTTCCTTCACTAATTTGGCATTCAAAAGTGGATATAAATGTTTACAATGTTTACAGTCTTCAACAGTCTCGCAGCTGAAAACTTTTCAGTCAAAATGTCCCCATAGAATGCCTTGTCAGAAAAGTACACTCAGGTTAGATGGATTAGTGTTCTGGTTTTGACTTGGACRGAGTTTATTTTTGTCTTAGTATCTGGTACAGTGCTGTGGTTTGGGTTTGGTATGAGAATAATGTTGAAAACACATGAATGTTTCAGCTCTTGCCTAGAGCTTGCCTGAAGTCAAAGATTTTTCAGTTTCCCATGAACTTCCAGTGAGAAGCTGCATAAAAAGCCATGAGGAAGCATGGCCAGAGCACGTGGCCAGAACCGGTTAAAGGAATTTTCCATACCACAGAATGTTGTGCCAAATTYATAAGCTGGGGGAGTTACCTGGCAGAGGGTTGAAGAGGGGATAGGCTGGATAATGGTCAGTGGGTGGTGAGCAGATTTGTGCATCACTTGTTTCTCTTGGGTTCTGTTATTCTCTCTCCCTCTCCTTGCAATTACTATTATTATTATTAATATTAGCAAATACACAACAACAACCACAATGACAATAATAATAGCAATAATTTGTTTCTATTATTAAATTGTTCTTATCTCAACCAACAAGGATTACCCTTTCTTTCTGATTATCCACACCCCCAGTGTGCCAGGATGTGGGAATGAATGAGCAGCTGCGTGGTACTTTATTGCCAGCTGGGGTTAAACCACAGCAATTACTTAGGGCAAAGAGTTTTGAGGAATGTTTGTTCTTGTGGAAGAGAAATGTCCTTAATTTCCAATTTCTATTCTTATGGGATGTTTAGCAGCTTTTAATCTGAGTTATATTAAACCATGGCTAATTTTCCATTTTAAAGAACTATCACCAAATAAAATGAGCTGATCACAAAAAGAAGTTTTGGTGAGCTTTTATAAACTACAGGCATGAACCTCCTTCATCAGTGTCTTACCATTATGTTTGTACACACACTGCTCTGAAGATAGTGTATTTTTTTTTGACCACAGAAACTGTAAAAATTGAAAAAAATATTCTTTACAACAAAGACAACACAAGATTGTAAAAAGGAGGCATATAAGTACAAAATGCTAATATTTCATCTCAAATATTTTTCCTATTTAATGGTCTAAAAATGAAGGATGAAATATTAGGGAGGCTTTTAGAAAAAAATTAGCATAAATGGACCCATTCTTAGTGGTTGTTGAATGCWCTCATAGTTTTGCAGAGAGAGTTTTGCGGAGGGCTGTTTTTTAGCCCTTGGCTACTGCACATACTCAGTGTGCATTGTTGCCTCCCAGTCTGAACTGGAGTCCTGCAGTATGTTGTGTACAGAATGAGGAAGAAGCTGATTACTAAGGGAATTAAATTTATCTCCATTAAAACTGTTATAATGCCTGGCATAAAGATGTTTCCTCACTTGTATAGAGTTGGAGAAGACAAACAAATAAGGAAAATTCTTGGGTGTTCCTCACCTCTGTGGTCAATCCGGACTTCCAGGGAAACAGTGTGAACACCGGCGGCGATCMGACAGTGCAGCACCTGCTTCATGGCAGCAGGGATTTCTCCAATTTCAGAGGTCTTATCAGTTTTCAGAGGTCAAAAATTCTTCTGATGGGAACAAGCAGGCCTTTACACTTACAAAATATTCATTTATTTGATAAGGAACTTTAAAACCTGCGTGTTTTTTCACTACTAAGTATTGTCACCTGCCACTAGTGATGCCCTTACTGAAGGTCACTGGGAAATTACAATAATTACCGACCAAAGTAAATCATCAACCTGCTTTAAAGAACATTYCCCTCAAGATATGAAGAAACCATGTTATTCATAATGGACTCTGTGTGAAAACATTCTTACATTGAAATGTCACCTAATAATTTAAATRTGAGTGATAACATTTTGCTTGCTATGTTGGGTCAAAAGCACTTGCCTTTGGTCAATGATAAATTGATCAGTCCTACACACAGGGAAAGTATCTCATACTTTAAACCAAGCTATACTGAACATGTGGCAAATCTATGTGTTTACAATATCAATAATAGCAAAAATTTCATCATTTCTCATCGGGTTTTCTCTATTTTCTGCACTTTAAAAATCTATTTTGACACACTGAAAGCTATCTGGTAGCTGAATCCAATAAACTATTCAATCTTTTTTTTTTTTCACTTCAACACCATGACTCTGGGAAGAAAAGCCTGAGAAATCTAATTGAAATTGTCACTGGTTTTATTGAAGAGCAAAACCTCCTGTTTTTCTGATGTCTAATAATGTCTTGCATGAGTCTGTATTTTTAATAAATTTTGGACTACAAAGAAAAAACACATGAATTCTTGAGGAAATACTGTAGCCAAAATTGAGCAAAACTTTTCTTTATACACATGCTTAAAATTCACCAGACAAAATGTCTTTTGCATGTCAGCTGATGAAAACAGTACTTTTTTCAGTTTTTTCCTCTTCCAAAACTTTGGTTACTGTCTGAAATTCTTAAGAAAAATTTCCTAAGCTTTGCTGTAGCATTCACTGTCAGTGATTCAAAGTAGCTTTATTTTTGCTGTTTGAGGTTTCTGGTATCCATTTATGATGCTTTATCTGCAGTCAATATCAACTGTGAGAATATATCATCTGGAAAGAAAGTGCTATGTAATACTACCAATTTTTAATTTAAATCATAGAATATCCACAAGGATCATTGAAGTCTAAGTCCTGGCTCTGAACAAGACAACCCCAAGAATCACAGCATGTGCCTGAGAGCATTGTCCAAACACTTGTACTTTGTCAGGCTTGGTGCTGTGACCCCTTCCCTGTGGAGCCTGTTCCGGTGCCCAGACACCCTCAATCCACTTGCCTATTTACCATACAGCCTAAAACATGCTATATGCCTTATATAATTGTCATATTACCAATWGCCTAATAGTAATTAGGCTATTGTATTTCCAGGGCTACAATTCTGTTTTCAAAAGGATAAAGAAACTGGAAGTTCTCTTGCTTGATGTGGAGGAAGGGAAGGGACCAATTCCCCTATGCATTACTTCCCCAAAATCAGAGTACTGACTTTAAATACCCATACTTTGAGGCACTACACCTGATCCAACCTTCTCCTCTCAACTCAAAACCCTCCCTTTGGCTCACAGAAGTCTCAAGAACCCTCAGCCTTGCATGCAGCAGAAAATCACTCTTATTTTCCACCAAACAAGGCCTAATTTACATTAAGCATTGTTGAAAAAAGTGTTAGGATATGGCTTTTAGTTATCCCGAAAGGACAAGAGAGTAACAAGAGAGGATCACCTCAAGCTTAAGTGACYCATGCACAAATCAAAGTTAAATAAAAGTAAGCTATTCAAAAGTGAAGCAAGTTGCAGTGCAGCTGTGACCCAGTGCCATATCTGAGAGGCTGGTAGAGTACAAAATATCCTGCAGGGTGCTGATGGAATCTGAAGAAAATCCCTTGGGATTATGAAGCCACAGATAGATATTGGGGATGAGAAGCTAGCCACGCAGCTCAAAAGAAAGAGGTCTGCAACACCTGTGCTGGCATCCCTAATGCAACTGAAATACTAAGAACAGAATAACCACTTTAGTTACTGCCCCAATTGCCAGGACTACAATGTATGTCCATATCAGCTCCTGTATGCCAGCCAATTCTGTGTGGGAATGAATTAAACAAAGGAAAAAATGCAGATGGAAATATTTGAGTAACCCATCTGGGCCACCAAGGTCAAAAAAAGACATCATGACCTACCAAATCTGTTTTGCTGTGCTTAGAGGACTGCTATGTGCTACATGTAGTGCCAGCATATGCCATCCACCCACAAACACGTCTGCTGCCATGATTCTCACAACAGACTGCTGGAAAATGAGTGGTGAGGAGATTTGCAGTGGGACAGGTATACAAAAATACGTGTATAACGACCTATGGGCAAGGCACTAGATGGAAAGCAGTCTTCCCACAAAAGACCTGATCTTGACTCTGGTTCTCAACAGCACTGAGAATGATAAATGAGTTGCAAGTAACTAGATAATTGTAACTATGTGAATAATGCCACATTYGTAATGAGTAAATTTACTTGGACAAATTCTCATATTAATGGCATTAACAATCAGTTCAGATATTAAGATCTGGAGGGTGTCTTAATGTGCATACATAGTTTCAGAAACAGCAACACATGGAACTAATCTGTATGGATATTTTTGGGCATGCCAACAAAACAAAAAGTGGAAGCATAGCATTTCACACAGGTTAGAGCCTGTTGACATAATATTAACATATGGACTTTAGTTAACAGGATAAGGGAGTTACTTACTTTTCAGGACAGAAGAGACTAAGCAGCATAATGCTTGTAGTGTAGTCTTTGAGGCAAGCAGATTGTGAGCACCAAGCAATGGTGACAGTTTTTGGACATTGCACAAATTTCATAGAGACAACCAAGAATTTGGTTTTGTCTATCAAATCAGAGAGCTGATGGTCATCAGGTTACCATCAGGAGAATACCCGAAGAACTCCAAGCCTGGATAAGGTCTGTGCATAGCATGGCTAGAATCTAGCCTAACTCAGCCGACTTTTCTCTTGGACAATGCTATCCCACTTGCAGAGCAGAGAAGTAACAATAAATTTAAAAATTTAATTTATCTGTGATTAAGTTGCTTTTGTATCCAATTCCAGTTAGGCACTACTTTATCATTTGGTTTTAAATCACAAAAGGAGGATTCTACATTTCCATGGTTGCACCTGCTCACCAGTCCATCCAACATTTAACATTTTATTTCAGATCTGCCAGGATTATGCCTCTATCTCTTCAAAGACAACTGTAGTYTGTACATATTATGGCTTTGGTAGCAGTTGTCACTGTATTTTAGGGACCTAATGAAACTGGCTRGTAGGAAAACTATGCTTTTTTCACATTGTTGCCTCTTAGAGAATTCTTATCCTCTATTTCRTTCTGATTTTAGGCTTGTCCTGACAGGAGGTGCTTCATTCAATTCCAAATCGCTTCCCTTCTAAGCACTCCATTATCCTGGAGAGCTCAASCCCTACTGCTCCAAAGCTCACTCTTTGACTCCTTCCAAGCCTTATCCAAATCTCCATGTCTTTGTTTGTCTTGCCTGGTCACCCAACAACTTCAAGTTCTCCGTGTTTCAGCAGTCTTTCAGTCCTCATTCTCATTCTTCACACTATGTCCTGATTTGATATGGTCCTTGTCTGGCTATTCTTGTTCAGTCTATCCAAAAATCACTCCTCTGCTCTCTCTGGTTGTCCCTGGCATCCCTTTAGCTTGGCTGCTGCAGCCTAGTGAAACTCTCCATCCTTCTGCCTCTTCCTATCAGCTCTACCATTGGATCCAGATCTGACTGTTACTTAAAACACCAAATGCAGTGGATTTAATCCAAATCTACCCATATCTAGGGAAATCTTCCCATTGTCTGGGAAAAATGACTTTGATGAAGGAGGAGAAATTAAAAAGGAAAAATTATAAATGGAAAAGTAAGTTAAACAACATGCAAACAGTTTATATTTTCACCGGAGCTATTGAGGCACTGCTTTGCATTCTAGCTTTAGAAGAAACACAGGACTTATAAAGTTATTGGAGCATKCCTGTTCTGGTGGAAAAGGGAACTGTGCCCCCAAGAAAACTGTGACTGATGGAAATAAAGTTTGTATTTTAATAGATAGAACTGAGAAATAATGCAAATTTCTTTCTGTTCATGGTGTATGCTTCAAATTTAGGGTTTTGGTTCACATATGCTCGAACTGAAGTAAGGAAAATCACTAATGGAGTTTCTTTGGGCTCCTTTCCTTCAAAGAATAAAGGAAAAAAGTTAATTGAATGGGAAGTTGGTCATTGAAAGAGCTGTGTTTCTTTCAGAAGAACTAGAAAATTTTGACCAGTATGTTAATTTGACCTATCAGTGATAGGTTCTCAGGAATACATAAAATTAATCTCTTGACTCAAAGTCTTTCTAAGTTGAAAATGGAGAATGGTAACTAAGTCCCYGTAGAACTGCTTTTATTAACTATAACTAATATTTTTGATTGAGGATTTGGCAGGAAATGCCTGCTTTAAAATGAATATTGCTTACTCGGTGACACTCAGTAGATTTGTCAATGCAGTATTTTATTCCAGGACAATTGAGTCATCCACCACATAGCCAATATATTTACTAAGAGTTACACAAGTGGCCTTGGAAAAAAATGGAATATCTAGGCCTTATGCATCTCAATGAAGGAAGCAGATTGTCATAACAACTTTGAAAATGCCATTCTTTTTCAGTCACAATTAATTTTAGCCCAGCACAGGCACTTCACAGAACTGAAAACCAGAAATTCAACAATAAAACTGAAGGCGATTGCTAAAAGGTGCAGGTTATGGACTCTTTCTACGTCTAGCATGCTGCAACAGTATTCATTCACAGCGTGAAAGAACAAAAGCCAGAGAAGACAGAAAAYGAAGCCCATGAAAAAGTCTTATTCATCCTACATTGTGAAGAATTTCAATAGTGTATCTTTAAAGGTAAGCTTTCAATATTACAGGAGGGTCTCAACTAATTAACAGCAATTAATGGATTTAAAGCCCATATTCAAGTGCTTTGCTGAATTGAARCCTAAATAATGGTTACAAAGTAATCCTGTGTATGTACTGCTTGCTTCTTTTTGAGTGAACAATTTCTTCTGTATCATTCAGAGACCTTATCACAGTAAATAGTGCTTGGCTTTTGTGTGGCTTTCCCTAAGCAGCAAGGACAGAGAGACCAGCCTGTGGCCTAAAGACCTTACAGACAAACACTTCCTCCATTTTAGAAGTGGACAATCAAGAAGATCTCTTTTAATAAAGTGTGGATCAGTGTTAGTTTCTTTACATAAAAAGTTTATTCAATGTATATGTGTTACTTACAAAGCAGACAACTTGTACAATTGCAAATATATAAGTAATACAAAAATTCCTTTGAATTAAAAAAAAAAAAAGGTTGTTTCTCCTTTTCCTTCTTTATCATGTATTGTTTCATTATCTTGCCCTCATCCATATCATCTCAGTCTAGAGCCAAGTAATATTCCCTAAGCAGAAATAGGAGATTCTGCCAAGAATTTCTCCATGTAAAATCCCTTTCCATATTGTCAAGACTCATGGCAAATCATTTTTTCTCAGTTGGAGTGTTATCTCCTTTGGCTGAGAAGTGAGTTTTGAAAAAACAAGGTGTGAAAAAATGTCACTCTTTGTTTTGTCCAGGCTAGTGGCATCTGTCATACGTATTGCTGTTATTTATTTAGCTGGATTGAGCAGCAGTGTGTTTTTATTTGATCTCTTTGACTTTTGACTTTGCTTCTCCAGAAGTCCTTTTGTCTCTTCTCTTTATCAGCTTTGTCCTRTGTGAATGGACTGTCAGCATCTGTGGATGTCATGGTCTACCCTGTTTTTGTTTTGGTCCTTACAGACTCAAAAAGGCAAGATGAAACAGGGGAAAGGAGAAAGACTTTCTGTTCCTGACTTGTAAGAAGGCAGGTCTTGAAAGTTTCTTTAATTTTCAAGAATATTGCTAGATGGAAAGAATATTATTCTTTCTGAATAATAAACTCTCTGCTTATTAGAGAATACCTTTCTTCAGAAGATCACAAAATACCTCTCAAACCAAATTAACATCATTACCTTATTTTCATGAAACCCTGATTATTGAAGAGATTTATCTGCAGTGACTCAGCAGGTCTGAGGAACTGTAACTGAGACCAAGATATTTTTGAAAGATGAGCCTGACCACTGTAGCTAAGAATATGAATTCTTTAAAAGATGTTTAAGATGTTTCAAATGTTTCACTTTTTGAAAAATTACTCTTGGTTTCCTTATCATTACTGAGAGTAATGTCAGAGTGGAAGGTAAGGCTGGTGTACTGTACCATGGGCAAGCCCACTGCTGACTAGACCAAACTCAAACTCTGCAGAAATGTGGTGGGACTATAGGAAAGGGAGTGTGGATAAGATTCCKGTTGCTAAATATGGGCTAGTCATGTTTATTTTCAAAAGCATAATCTGTCTCTGTGAAGTGGTCTCACAATGATGTGCAGTCCTTCCATTTGGCTATACTACCAAGGGACTTCAGGTAGTGTTTGCCACCACTTTTCCATGAATTCTGTGCACTCATACCTCATGCGTGCTTCCAGCTGAATCATTCCTTCACAAATTAACCTTTATCTTAAAATACATTTTCTCAAAATACTGATCAAGTTGATGAAAGCTATATGTTTTAGGATAGTTATRGAACCAAATGTGAAGTAACAGAAGAGAAAATAAACAACAAATAGGGATAGTCCATAATGTAATAATTTGTTCTCATTTGTACATTGTATCAAGAAATTCAGTGTATCAACTGTTGATTTCATAGGAACCCAGTGCCTTTTGTAGGTAAACAGTAATATTTGTCACATCATATTCCTTGAGCAGGACGATTTTGCCTTTGTACAAGGCAGATACTTTCACATAGGTAGATATTATTGTCTTTACATGTGCAACAAAAAATTTAGAGAATTAAATTCTTTAACATAAGAAGTGGATCTTAAATAGCTTAAATCAGCTGATTGTGAAACTCTGGGAAACAGAGCAAGCAAACAGTGACAGACCTTCAAACAAAACACAAGCTTAGTTCAATGTATAAACATGTGAGTTTTATGTGATATGTGATATTTTCTGGTAATGAGCAGTTGAAGACAATCAGGTGACAGACTGTGTTGAAGCTATCATAGGACTGCTAAGGCRTTTCTTTTCAACATATTCTCAATTCCAGCAAAAACTCAGGACGAAACTAACACTGAAACTTTTCTTCTTTTTTTTTTGCCCACTAGTATAGAATTATTCACCTTACATTTAATGGCAAACGAAACAGTTGCTGTCCCACTATTGAACTGCAGTGCTCTCAGATTCACAGAGAAGATGCACAAGATTATCAAATAAAATGTTCTGTTGTCTAGCTCAGTTCCTTGAAACTAAAATATGAAGTGCCTCTCCAAGGAATTCCTTTGGAATACGATGCTTTATCCCATCTTCTGAATAAAATTGTTTTATTTTAATGCTGAATGTCTATGGAAATGATTCTTCCAGCTGTGGCATACTGAAATGYCTGTGGCTTAGAGGCTTGCTCCAAGACCTCTATCAGCAACAGTTTCACAAATGCATGTGTTCAGGAAAATATGGCAAAATATTGATGTGAATATTTTGCACTGTCTTTGAAAACAATCAGCAAGTCATAGTCATGAATGTTTTCACATAAAAGCCTGTAGGTGCATACACTATGTGTGTATGTATGTAGAAATTAAAATGCATATATGTAGATATACACATACATAATAAAAAAATACAGACTGCAGTTTCTGGACACCTGCCACTGGCTTGTAGCTAATAATAAACATCATTGATTCCTGCAAAATGTAACCTGAAAAAAAAGTATATTTAAGTCTCCTGTCTGTCTGGACATAATATCAGAGTTTTGGATTTTAGTTTTCTTGAAATGAAGCCCCCCAGACCTCTAGGGTAAAAATATTGAGAATGATATATCATTGCTGTAAAAGTTATGTTGTTCAAAGATAATCACAATGGGATTATTAATAACATATTTAATGTTGATTCCTTCATTGWGGTTTCAGGATTTAAAAGAAGAAAATATGCAGAGAAAATATTACTGAATATCAAGTGCATCTTTCTGTATGGAATAGAACACAGAAGTCTGTCTTGCTTAATGAGGATTACCTAAATCTTATGGAATATTTAATTGTCATGCTACGTATTTTAGAATTACAGGACAGCAATAATGAKTTCAAGCCACACAGATAAAATATGAGGAAAAATCTAGAAATCTTAATGCAGAAAGTGTGTTCCTATATGCCACTGTCTTTCTTAAACCAGTGAAATCAAGTAAAGGGAGACATTTCAGTTTCTTCCTAGTTCCATAGCAACAGAAGACCAGACATGTTGATATCTATCATCAACAGTATGTTGTTCAATTTTAAAAGACACTTAAAACTCTTTTAAGTTAAGTTCTTTAAAAATTTTTAAGCTACCTTTCTTGGGAAAGACAGTGTTGCATTGTCTCAGAGGCTTAGAAATTCTTTCCATGAAAAGGAAATTATTTCTGTTCTTTGTTGGAATTTGTGGCCATAAAATAAATGAGGTTTCGTCTCATAGCTATACCAGTTTGAAAAAGGTTTCTGTAATGGGGCGAGATCCAATCTCTTCTGGCTACRTGTGGGTAACTAATATTGATAGGAAGGAATTTTTTGCATGCAGATGCTGAGGAAAATAAACAAGGGACATGCAACTGGCATCACACTGCAAGCAAAATAGGTATTGATATCAAGCTGGAAGTTCAAAGGGGGGTTTCTATACAGGTATAGGCAATTTAYGTTTCCATAGAGCTGAGATGAGAAATGCTCCTTATGTTAAATGCTCTTATACACCTCTTTGGAATGAAGAATRGAGCCTTTCTTCCAATAATATAGTTGAAGTTCAAGGTTATTTCCCTACATTGAGAATGCATTCRTATTTCATAGCTAATATGCTTAGAAATTCTTCAGAAATGGTTCAAACACATCAAACATATCAAAGYATTGGTTATGTGAGATTATATTTCTATACAGGAATATGAACCACTCTGTATTTTGGGCCACCTTGCAAAGAAGAAATCACCAAGCGTCTCTTCTCTGAACAAAATTACTTTACATTGTGGTCACTCTGATTCCTTTCCCTTTGATAAAAACTCCCGGGAGTGTGAATATGAGACATGATAACAAAAGCACACAGGGCTGAAAAGCCATCAAGAAGGGAGCATGAATTCAGACAACTTCCAATCTTGAAATGATGAGGTTATTATAAATCATATCCTTGAAATGCCAAGGTGAAGGGAGAAACCTCGTGTGTCCTTACAACTGCACTCAGTTTCATCCTTAGACAGTGTATTACTCACATGCAGAAGAGGGCTAGTTGAATAGATGCTCCCAACTCCTATCCTATTCCACAGGCTTTCAACACACAAGAGCAAACGTAAAGGATGAAATCATTTCAAGCAGCTCTTAGGACTTAGTAGAATTAAAGAATTTCAGGGTCATGAAATAGCTTGTTGAGTCTCATTGTCCTCTCAGCATCTCTAGTGGTATCCTGGAACTTTAGATTTATTTATTATATTCTAGAAGCATGTTTTTCATAACAGTTATAAAAGTTTTGATTTTGCAATCATTGTATATTCCCACTCTGTTCCCTATGCAAATTTCTTTTCTGATTGCAAAATGTCAGAATTTTTGTGTTGTGCCCTGGATGACCYAGAAAGGAATCATTTTGGAGCTCAGAAGTTACATTACTACATGGAGTGATAAAATTAGCCAAASCATTCCTGGTGCACTCTACAGAATGATGGTGCCACAACAGCCTTTCCTAACTCAGCATTGATATTCACCACTTGCCTTCCATTCCTCTTTTGCTTAAGTAGAAAAATTATTGCAATGTTAGTCTAATCCTGGACAAAACAAGACCTGCTTTGGTGGGGGAAGCAAACAAATTAGTCTTTATTCTACTCTAACCAGGCCAATCATCTGAATATTCTTTTATCCTTAAAAAAACCAAAATTCATTCTTACAGGGGAATTTTTCTATTGACTACTTGAGCTGCATGGTTAAAGGAGCTTCCACCCTCTTCCCATGTCTTCTCAATATTCAAATACATTAAAAAAAGTCTCTGCCTTTGCACAAAATTTCCCATATTGCAGTCTTTGGGTCACAGAGACAAAATGCATTAGGTGTGTCTTTAAACCTGTTTAGGAATTCTCCTCATGCTTTCTTACAATCATGTCCTTTAATCATGGTAACAAAGTATTATTTTATTCTTCTAGAGACCTCAAATGTGTTTCAAAAGTTATATCCATAAATGACAGTAACCTATAAAAAAGCTAAGTTTAACCCTTTCAAAAGCTGTACATTTCAACAGATAGTTCTGCCACTGTCTCTCAGTATAGATTTACATTGTTTCATCAAAATAGTGAGATAACAAAAATAGTGCAACTGCAACCCAAAATGGTGTGAAAAAAGTAGAATTGATTAGAAAATTAATAGTTTTGAGRTAGAGGATTATTTTACAAGAAAGTACTGTTCCAAACAATGAGACGGTAACTACAAACTGTCATGATAATGTGTGATTTTAATCATATCACTAACATTGATAGATTAACAGATAATGAACAGAAATATCAACGGCATCAATATTACTTCAAATGCAGGCTAAATATTTAATGTGTAAATTGAAAAATCAATGTAAAAGTAAAATTTCCTGAGCTAAAGACAAAGTGTGTTAAATAGATCTGAATGACAGAGATTGGTTAACTCCCTAATTGGAAGAACACACAAGTGAAACTAGCCACATAAGTCAAAAAATAAATGAAAGAAAGGCTGTCACAAAGATTAAAGATTTWTACAGCTGTTTCATCCATCTGGTGTTTAACCAAGCAAAGGCTGGTGGAGAGCATATGACTCAGATGCCTATATTGCAGGATAACTGACTGATTAAATGAATTTGTACATCCATCAAAGACCATAAGATTTAAAATTAGACTTACCAAAAAAAGCGACACAAAATGTTTTGAGAGCATAGAATTTGTAGACGAGTTGGCACTGATTTTAAAGACAGTTTTAGAAGACCACAGAACAAGATACCGGGATGGGTTTGGGAGCTGCAGCATATATTAAGTGCATAATTATTGTAATCTATAGGCTTTGATGCATTGGCCAAAAATACTGCACATAAAGAAAATGGGTGACTTTTGAATTTAAAACTGAAGCATTCGGTGGTGAGTTAGACTTATAAATATGATGCCATGGAGAAATTTTTTTCCCACTAGATTTGAACAGGTTATGCATAAAATTTCCCATGAATTTTATTCAAGTGAAGAAAAAATAAACTGATGTTAGTACTGCCACTTGTCAAATCAGCCTTAAAATCTGCTTAACTATGCACCCAAAAATCTCAAGAAAAGCTGTTGGCTTAATTGAGATGTTTTTCATATTGCCAAAGTGTTCTGATGTGCTGGTAATTGAGAAAAAAATCAGTTTCCCACTTCTAAACTTTTCAATGAAAAGTCCTGGTGATTTGCAGTGCATGGGTCAGCAACCAGTAGTTCTTTGTTTCAAGGTGAGCACTTTCAAACATGTCTCATGCCCAGCAGAGCATACGAAATCTTGGAAAAAGAAACATTCAGACAACATTCTTACAGTAGTGAGATTGTTTTTATTTAGCTGTAGTAAATATCATGTACACAAATATCTTGACATGTTTGCCTCTTGTATTCTCTCCCATACATGTACTGATGGGGAACTTTGCACACCGAAACATGCAGTGACTGGAACAACAGGCAGAACAGCTTGATGRATGTGATGAAAGGCAGAGATTTGGGAGGATCTAGGTTAACATGTTGAAAAACCTCATAACAGAACTGTATAAATTTACCATGAGAGAAGATGCAAAAAAAAAATTGTAGTTAGATATTAAAAAAAAATAAATATGTAAATGCTTTCAGTTTTCTGTAAAATCKCTAAATTTTCTCCCCATCTGACATGCACTGGGATACTGCAGCAAAGAACTTGCCAAACAAAATCTAAACATACTATCTGAGAGAACACTGGCTTAGGTTTTTCCCACATGCTTTCTCTTAGCCTTTTCCTAATAATTATTTTTTTTGATTTGTCACAGCTTTTAACATCACACAGTACCAAAAGCCACAACTTACAAAATTTTAAGTGAGTTTAACTTGATACTATGTATGTTATTTATTAAATTAACTACGGACTATGCTGGGCTATATAAAACACTGAGTGCATAAAACATGTCAACCTCTAGAAATTCTAGAACTCAGCTTTTGTACAGGCAGGTCACTTGCAATAGTTTAATTGTGTTTGCTTTTACAGAACTCCTGAAGCACAAATCCTGCAATAATTTAGGGTAAAACCTTTAGTCCCTCCTTTTACTGCAAGTAAGTCCACGTTGKAAAATAGACAGGGCATATAGGTCCAGCTACGTCCAGGCTGTGTGAGCTAGGGTGATCTTCCCCCACTTATACATTGACAGACATTTAAGCCCAAGTCGATCACCTTCAATAAGAAGACACAAGGAACTCAAGAAGGTGATCTGTCTTACAAGTACCCAGTTTACTTTCATACTAATAGTACTTTAGAAGTTGTTATTTCTTTCTGGGGATGTTGAAGGAAATGTTGGCAGACTGACTGCCTCGAAGTGTAGATGTAAAACTTTTGGATATCTGCTTTAAGATACTTTGATTYTCCATGGTTGTACTTGCCTGCTACCTAACACCAAAAGTGTTGGACTGTTTCTTTTACCGTCATGTCTTTGTATAGGGTCAGCACAAAGCCGCCTGTGGGACACATTGTACAGACAATTCATGCTCAAGTTTCTGTCTCCCTGGTATTAAACTCTTGTGCAGGTCATTGCATGATAATGGAGAGCAGCAGAGCAAGATGTGTGCAGCCACTCACAAAGCAGGTTCCTGGCTGTCAGACGTGGTGAGTGTTAAAAATGCCCCAYGGACTTCTGAAGAAAACAGACATAATTTTTATTTCTCCCCTTGTGGGGAAAGTGCTGCTGTTCACTAGCTAACATATCATAGAGCATGGATGGATGAACCATGCTATGGACAAGGAAGCCTTGAAAAGGAAATGGGGGGCACTTAGCTGGACATTTCAGTGTTCCATTTTTTCTTAAATGACCTTGAATTTTGTACCAATAAGCCATAGGGTTATTATGGATAGAGATTTAGAGTATTTCAAAGATGGAAGTAAATTTGCAAGTGAAAAAAATTGAAACTGTATAGATTAAACTGGTTATAAACCTTTGGAATTAATAGGTTTACTTGCATTACTTCTCTGTGAATTCCTTCCCAAAGTCCTGCTTTGTCCCAAAAGACGAGTAACAATATCTACCAATGGCATCATCTACTTCAGACACCTTTTTTCTGRCAAGACAGATGGCAACCTTTTGCAGAATATATCCAAAATACTCTACAGAGAGCACTTAGAGATAAACATGAAAAGACATTTAGAGCACAGGGTGCACAGCATACATTGTAAACACACATACATATAAAAGTAAGATAATTACTGATTTTTCGAAAGTGTAGGGAAGATGGTCTACAGAGATATTGTTTTTCTAATAAGCAGAGGTAAACCCTAGAAGGCAYGGTTTAATTGAAGAGGTTTTTAACCAGGTTTTGGAATTAAGAACATACCAAAAAAATTATAGAGATGATTGCTACACTCTTGCTCTTCCCTATGCCTGATAAGAAGGCAGTAAGTCACAGTTCAAACAATCCAGATTTTAGAATTCCTGAAGTGAATGTGTTGACAAAATAATAGTAGAAATGGTTAGTTCAAGTAAAGTGGAAACCATAGTTAGAAAGCATGTGGAAGGTATTATAGGGTTGGTTTTGAGCAGATCTATCTTTCTTTCCTTAAGAAACTTTTGGGACACAACTCTTTTTGCAATATTTTCAAGGATGTATTAATATAAGTCAAACTTTCAGCAGGATCAAGAGCTTTCAAGAGAATGCTTTCATGGCACTGATGACCATTCTCACTAGAGACCAACATCTTATACACAACACCTGCGTTTTTCATTCTAAAAAAATCGCCCAGCTGTTATCAGTGTGTCTTTGCTCCCCGGGAAAGAAAGCAAAATGAAGGCACCTGGGAAAATTGCCTCATTCTTTCTATCCCATTCAAGTAAAAATTAATCAAGGATGAAAAGTTTTAAAGATGTTTTTTCTCTTTCCCACTGGATTTAGACAGTCAGAAGAAAATTAAACAAAAGGAGGAAGATGATGAATCAGCCTCAAAATGTGAATAATTTGGGGACCAAGGAGCTCCAGACAAAAGAAAACACAATTCTAATCTTCACAGTTCATCTTTCATTTTTGAATACTCATCACCATCTACTGCCAAGATGCCAAGATTAAAATCTGTTTCTCCATTTGTCATCTCTTATTTCAAGTGAGTTCAAAGGGATCACTGGTCCCAGACTGAAAGCGCGTCACTCAGAGCATGAAAAACAACATAGGAGTTTGCAGGGAAGATCAGCATGAAGTCATTCATGAAATTGTGTTTTTCTGACAGTAAAAAACAAGAAAGGAGAGAAAGGAAAGACCCTTTCCTCAGGGTCTTTTCAAGTGTCTCTTTTCTGTTTTATCTGTTCTGGAATCCTTTTTTCCTGACATTCATCCCTTTCCTTTTCTATTATAAATGCAAAAATATATTGCTACTGCAAAGAGTAATTAAACACTGGGGAAGTCAGAATCTGGATCTTATTTCTCCCATATTTCATGTATGATCTCASAAGGTCTCATAGGCCATCTTTTCCATGACTGCACACTTGTGATAAGAGCTGTCTTGTCTACTGAGTTTGCAAGGCTAGACTCTCACTTTGTGTTGCTACCAATAGATCCAGCCTCCCATAGCACCCTACTTCTCTGGACATTCTGTATTCTAGGCTGTGGCAATGGTGCCTTCTTTCTTCTAGAAGATCTCAGGAAATCTTGAGCCCAGGTGTAATATCTACACAGAAAAACTTCTTATATCGTGGATACAATGACCTAAATATCAATTACTTGACACCATGAGGAGCATAGAATTTTGCACCCAACTGGCAAGAAAAGAAAAGCCCAGGAGCACAGAAGTTTTCTATACGGACTGACCAGTGGCATGGAAGCAGAAGGAGGAAGGTGAATACAGCGCTGGTGCCTGGCAGGATGGGGGCTGTACTGTCAGCAATCCCTCAAACCAGTGTGAGTAGCCAGAGTTGTCAGTAAAATAAAATAAGAGCAATCCCCAGTTTCTTTGGCCAGCTTTATTGCCTCAACTCTATTGTCTCTTTCCCGAGTGGCTAACTAGTTCTAAAATCCCTGAGTCCTGGTGGTGAACTATTTCAGAAAGTTGAATCCAAGCCTTTGTATTTGGAGCTCCAGCAAGTCCCTGGAGTTTGTCCATCCATCTAATCCAGAATGGGATCTCCTTGTCAAGATCCTTCTTGCCCTGGAATTGACATGGTGCTGAAGGCATGGATCTRAGACCATGCCAAATTAACTTGACTGAGATTGTCAGTGTGAAGCCACATTTAACACTACCAAAAGATTGCTGTCAATGCACACACTTTCATAGAGCCACAGAACCATAGGATGGGTTGGATTGGAAGGGACCCTAAAGAGCATCTCATTTCAACCTCCCTGCCATAGGCAGGGACACYTTCCACTAGGCATGGTTGCTCAAAGYCCCATCCAGCYTGGGCTTGAACACTTTCAAGGATGAAATCCACAGCCTCTTTGGGCAGCCCGTTCCAATGCCTCGCCATCCTCACAGTAAAAAATTTCTTCCTACTATCTAACCTAAACCTACTCTCTTTCAGCTCAAAGCCATTTCCCCTTGTCCTATCACTACATGCCCTTGAAAAAAGTCCCTGTCCAGCTCTCTTGTAGACCCCCTTTAGGTAYTRGAAGGTGCTGTATGGTGTCCCCAGAGCCTTCTCTAGGCTGAACAACCACAGCTCTCTCATTCTGTCCCCACAGAAGATGTGCCCCATTCCTCTCATTATCGTCATACCGAAATCTGTTTAGTACTGAACTTACATCCTGAAATTCTTGCTCAGCAGTGAGGTTTTATAGGAAAGGGTATTTGTGTCTTAAATTGTATTAATAGCTACATCTTGCTTATTGTCTTTTTTACCATCATTAAAGAAAAATATAGCTTTTGGGCTTTGCATCTTGGTTGAAGGCATAATTACATAAACACACCTGTGTGTATACAGGGCAGATTCTAAGTGTACATATATATTATAAATGTGAAAGAATAAATGTAGGTGAGCACACAGATTAATATTATCCTAACTATGGCAGATGTATACTTATGTTCACATATGCATGTGCACAATACAGAGTGGACTAAAGCTTCCTATCCTACTCAAAGGATAACTATTGATATATATAAAATCACAACAGAAATATTTGCAATAAGGTAAAAATCCAATGGCTTTCAGATTAATGGAGTTGCTGCTAGAAACACTTATAATCATCAAACGTTGTTTTTGATTTATTGTCCTCCTATACCTGTAAAAACAAAAAGAAAGGGGTAAATTTTATTTTATTTAACAAATTTGAGCCTATACACCAAGTTACCATACACATTTCCTGTAATCCTATGTGAATTACTGTGAAAATGCCAGTATTTTATTTTTATTTTGAAAGATACCAACCATTGTTATGTAAAATGCATTAAACAAAGAGCAGCCATTTCTCCTTATTTATTTTGTTTTTCTTTAAAAAGATTCTTTTCAGCCTGGAAAACATTCTAACAATAAAAATATGAATAAAATACAAGTAATTTCAAGATGTTCTGGGACTATGGGGAACAGAAAAATCAACATTTATAATTAAAGACTACATCATAATGCTCCTGAAAAGAAGTGATTAAAGCATTTTTCATGCAATTTCACTGCACTGAGGCCAAAACAGTCCACAGAATAACAGTGTAAGTGTTGAAAGGGATGCTTTTAACAAGAAATTTTTTAGTCTGGATTCTAACCTCAGAAATGACCAGAGCAAGAGACTCACATTTTTATTGTTTCAGTTGTTGTAAGCTGAGGCTTTATCTTCACTCTGTCCATTTCAGAGAGAGCTACCTGGAGATRCTCAGCCCTAAAGGAAGGAGGCAAAGGCTCCCAGCTAGGATCATCAGAATTTACTTGACACTCTAATCACTTTGAAAACTCACAAGAAAAAAAGATTTCAAGGTTCATATGTATTTTGCAGATGTTTTTGAAGCACATGTTTGGATCTCAGGATAGTCCAGCACAATTCCATAAACCAACTACAAAGGTTCAACTCTGGAAAGAAAGGAGGATCTGGAAAGTCAAATATTGTCATGGAAAGGATCTGGGAAATAAAACGTCATGGAAAGGAACTTTTACTTTCTTTCAGCTTTGAAGCTGAAATGTTTTAAATTTTCAAGTTAATTTGAAAGCCCAATTCTCTTGTAATGAAGCATATTCTTTCACTCTCTCCATGTTTACTTATTGGTAGGCATTATACTGAAATATGCATCTTCTTTCTAGAGTTCTACCAGGATTGCTGACTTTTCCTGAAATTTGATGTTCTGATTTTTTAGAATTTTTTCCTTGATTCTCTACATGAAAGTAAGAAACAAGGAATTCCCAATTCTGACAAGTAATAAGTGTCTAATTACCATTATCTAGGAAATTCTGCAACCTCACTCTTTGAAACTGTAACAGGGTGCCTCAGATACATTCTTAATAAGAGGATCAGACCTATGCGTCCAAGTTGGAGACTATTACAAAAATAAAAAAACAAATAGCCCAAAAACCTGACGGTATTAATTAATACCAGGAGCAGCTACCTACCCTTAAGTCACAAATGGAATAAAGGAAACTGAAAGAACATTGAAATGCACAAAAACTCATTCAAGCCTTCATAAACCTAAGAAAAAAATACATCTCCTATTTATCTCAATTAAGAAATCCAAAGACTGGAGCAGCTGTGGTGGAGAAACTCTCCTACATTGAAAAAATGGTATTTACATAAGGAAAACAAGCATTTCCTCTAGAGTTTATAAGCAGATGAACTGTACAGAGCATTGTGACAAACCAGAAGACCATCCCATGCAATGAAGAGGTGAGGAATGCATTTTATGCTYTCATTTACCAAAGCATTCCAGACACATCTTTGCTTAATGGAGAAATTTTGTAAACAYGATTTCCTGGGTAAAGATAATTGAATCACAGCATGGCAGGAAGAATGCATGACCTAGCAATGTACCAAGGACAAGGGACTTTTTTTCTGTGGAGTATGAGAATGGCACACCACGGACTCATTGGAAAGACAAGTTATTGAAGATAGGATTGCCTGTGTGCCGATGTTCCACAGCTGCCATCCAGGATGCAGCTTCAGAGGCAAGCCAGTAATAACACCTACCTTGGACAGCTTGTTGATGCTTTGTGTTCAGCTGAAACATTAGAACAAGATGAAATATCCTGAGCACAGCAAGTGGACAAGCTAATGCCCCTAGAGATCACAAAGCCAAATCACATTTAAGCTGATATTGATCTGGGGGAGATGACCCTGTTAGAAGAGGACTATCAGTGGAAATTAAAGAAATTTCTTTGCAGGCAAACTTGACAGGTAGCCCAATTTTTGTGATTAAATGTTGGGTTATTATTTGTAATTCATCGAAGACTGTTCCAAGGTAGAAGCACTACTTTTCATATTAACTGTCATAATATTGAAGAAAAAGGGAGCCGAGGCCAGAAGTGCACACAGCAGCCATATTTCTGGATGTGGAATACCAGAAAGAAACTTCCAGAGAGATAGATCAAAACAGCTGGCTAGCTAAAACAAACAGACTGGGACATGCATGCAGACAAAAACAAAGTTGGCAAGCAGGAGAGCTGTAATATAATTGCCTGTTCTTTCCAAAGTTCTCAAGTGGGAAAAGTGAATCCTATTTGGGACTTCTGGCTTAATGGGCAGAAACAGAGACTGGAGGGAGATTGCTTTGCCTTAAACCATTTTCAGAGAAGAAGCTGGCTCAATATCAAGCATTGCCAGTGCAGGGGTGAGGACAAGCCAGGTGCAGAAGTCAATCTGGTCATTCAGAGGAGCTCATCTTTCCAAGATAAGCAGGCCATCACCTTGTTTATCAGGAGAGGGAAGAGCACATCCTCACATCCAGAGGCCTGTGTACTTTTTTCACACTTTACTGGACATTGTCTACCATATAATAAATGCATATGTGCTGGTCTGTGGCTCAGGCAGATTTTKGTCTCTGTTAACATATTTGGGAATGTACAATCTATCAGATCATCTTAGTAGGGAATTTGTGCTAAGGTTAGTACAATACTAAAGGGACTTCATACTCCCTCATTTATTTATTTCTCTCTCTGTMTCCTCTCTCTCTCTCTTTTTCTCCACTGTCACCTTCACTGCTCTTTCTTCATTTTTCTCACTCATTAAAGTGCCATTTTATTACTTCAAAGGCATTTKCAAATATGTGGCCTAAATGGTGACCTGAAAACAGCAATATTAGACAAATCTGCATGGGCTGGAGAGTCTTCAGTCACAAAAGTGTACTCCTTCTGGGCTTCAKCTTGGTCTCCTGAGACCTCGCCTCATGGCTCTGTCGTTGTCATTATCTCTTCAGAGCAGTTTCATTCTGACAGACCTTTTAGGCAAGGGCCAGGATTTTTAATTGCATTCTGAAACAAAGGATGCAGACCTACACGGTATCTGTCTCCTCGTTCAACAGGCAGGCTGGATGTGCTGGATTTTCTGTGCAGTGTGCATGCCCTTGCAGATCTTTCCTGCCAAAAAAACTTAACAGCAGACTTTGCTTGATCATGAGGGCTCATAAGCACTGTTGCAGATTTTTGTACTATTTGTAGTTGCCTTATTTGCCAGGGAAAACATGTATTAAAGGCCTGTACTAATTACTATAAGACAGCTTCAGCAGGTGATTTGTCAAACCTATGCAAATATTGCAGCCTGATGAAAATGAAATGTGTCTGTAAGTAATTTAATCTGGGGAGAAAAAGTAATATAGAATTTTAAATTATTACCTTTTAACCATTAATGTCAATCATATTGGTAATAGACATCTTCAAAACACTCTTTAATGGAGGTGAAGAGTATTTTTAATTTATTTCTCTAGCTTCCTAACAAATTGAGAGGTTTTCCACAAGATTTTGCCACACAGTATGCTGGCTGCACTACTAATTAAAAGCTGGTAGTTTCTAAATTAACCTGTGAGTACCTACAGGGATGGAAATTGCCTCCTTAACATTATTATTTACTGACAAAGCAGGTGATGACCTGCTTGTATCTCCAAAACAAGCTCATTAGCTTGTCCTAATGGCTACTGCAGATAAACACTCTGATATTTCACTATCATGCTGCCTATAGAAGAATGAGCTGCTGAAATAAAAATAAGGAGAAAAAAAAWRARAAAAAAAARSMMC
>JACDOX010000056.1:3331504-3404107 GCA_014549065.1 Cardinalis cardinalis
TTCTAACTAACTGGGCCTTCTAGTAGGGCCAGTGTGACTCATTCTTGGTCAATAGATGCATACCTGACAACTGCCATTAATAACTATTAAAGTGCTGCTTGAGCTGCAGGGTGAGACATGCTTCAATGTTCTAAAAATAAGATATTACCATTCTGCAAGAGTAATAGTTTAGGCAGCAGTGGTTTCAGCCCTCTTGGTCTGTCTCTTCAAACTGACATCATTTAATCTAAATGTTCTGTCCTGCCAGGTCTCCTTTTGGGTACGCAGTATGATGAAGGAGCTCAGAAGTCATTAATACAAACGTTTCTATAGAAAGTATTGGTCAGGTCTATCTAGAAGTGACTGTCTCATACATTACCTGCTGAGAAGACAAACATAAATCCTAGGCCAGCAAACTCATCAACATCCCTCATGTTACCAAAAGGCTGGATGACAGCACTAGTGCACTGGGAAACTGAGYACCACCACTAAATTGGAAGGAGATGAATTTGCCTTTTTCTGAATCCTGCTGCATCCTCTGGTGAACAGAAATTTGTTTAGAGGAATTTCAAACACAATTTCTGAGAATCCTCTTCAAGCTGGGYTTTTTTTTGTTTCACTGGAATTTACAAGTATAGATTGATGACTGAGATTCTCTAAAAGACCTTCCTGCACTGTGTCCTTGGTTTGGTTTGTGTAAGCTGATGCTGGGTACTACTTCTTTATAACTGATTTAATTTTAGAGACAGCCAAACTTCCGCTTCCCAATCAATTACAGTGGCCATTTATATGTACAGAGAATTTGGTTTAGGACCTTTTGGGTCCAATGCATTTAGGACAAATTTATTTGCCAAAAGATGTGGACCTTTTCTATGTTTCTGTTTAAAGAAAGGTTTTGTATCAGATGGGAAGATTAGAAGATTTCACAATGTTCTTCTCTGTCTTTAAAATTAACATCCTTCCCAGATATTGGGTTCTTGTCTATTTCTAAAGAGAGATATTATTTTCTTTGTGTAAATCCCCATGTTAAAATATTTGAACAATGAACAGTGAGTAATGTTGAAAATTAAGCCAGTTCACACCACTTCTAGTCATGGYTGAAGTATTTTTTCCTGAGTTGAAAAGAGGGGGGATATTGGGAAGTATTTTGTATAAATTATTATAATCTAAAACTTCTCTAGTGAGGTTTTGAAGGCTCTATTAGTAAAACTATTTTCAAAGCCATTAACCTAAGTAACATGATTTGCTACTGATTATGTAACTGAAAAAAATCTCATGACTTCTTGGCATAATGCTTCCTCAGACACCGAATTATCCCCCTTTATTTAGCTTGCTTCCTCCTTCTGTTATTTCCATTTTGTTGCTAAAGATTTGCCTACACAGCACTCTGTAATGCTGTGTCATTATACCTGAAGGAGGTCAGCTCTGCAAGCATAGGATTCTCCTGTATCTTGTGAATTGCTTTTAAACCAATGGAAAGAGGATATTTTTGCAGAATTTTAGCTTTTTCCCTTTGCTTCTGCTCAGTATTTTGCATTTGTTGAATCATAGTTTTTCTGGTAGTCTCCAGGCCACAAGTTAAGAAATTCTGGGTCTTKAAGTCTCAGGGTACATCTGAAACAAAATCCAGGCAGCTGTACTTTGAGGCGCTGCRTGGASGTTCAGCCACACTGGCRCCTAGATCAGGGAACTGGGGTTCCCAGACTTCTTTCTAACATGTTTGTTGGGTTCTTATTCCCATTACTGAAAGAAGACAGGGAAGCCACAGCTGAGCCACACTCAGTATGTGCATCTGAACTCAGGTTAGAATAACTCGAGGCGGCTCAGTTATGCCCTGAGGTGCCCTGCCTCTTACAGGAAGGTGGCACCTTCACGTAGCAGGATGAGGAAAGAAGTTTACACACTGTGCATAAATAGTCAAAGTGAAAAGATCAGACTGCCAGTCTGCCACTCCTTCCTCCAAGGTCCAGAAATCCTTGTCTTTAACAATTTTTAGCAGGTGGGGTGGGKTTTTTTTTTGTTGCTTTGTTTAGGTTTTTTGCTTTGTATATTTCCTAGGTTTTATTGCTGTTTTCAATTTCGTTTGGGTTTTTGTTTGTTTGTTTTATTTTATTTTTTATTTTATTTTAGGATTTCATTCTTTCTGCTGGCTGAAATATGCATGACTTCTTTCCAAGACAAGCTGATCAGTGATCTTTGTTTTGCTGCAGYGGCCAGATTTTCTGCTGGGTCTGTGCCACTCTCTGCAGTAAAGCATTTGCCCTCCATAGCCAGAGAGTCTTGTGGAGAAGCCAGGGAGAATGAGAATCTTCAGTATATCTCTATACACACTACTGCTCACAAGGGACGTTTCTAAGTTATGATTTTATTATTTTCTGTGGTTTAACATGACATGAGAACAGAGGTGGACTGTTCTTCTTGTCCCATATGTGCAGGATGATATTGCTGTCTTTATTACTTTGGAACTTTAGGGATTAAAGCTGTTTGGCATATGAGAAGAAGCAACAAGTGACTCTTTAATTAATCCCTGGTTATCACAACAGCTGATAGACACAGAGGGAACATTATGTTCTCATACAGAAAACGAAAACAAAAAATCTTTATCTGCTGCATACCGTGGAGACTAAAGAAGAGTTAAAACCACTGTGAAATAACTGCAATGAAAGAAAGCTCTGGCTGTCTCTAGTGCTGATTTAGAGCCTTTGCAAGACTCTAATCAAGAATGAAATTAACAGTGCAACAATAAGACAATGTTCTTTGTATTTTTGGACATGCCCGCTCACTAGGGTGCATGTAATCTGCAAGCACAAAGCGGACAGAAAACCCTGCTCAGCTATTTAGGCCACACATGCGGCAGACAGCAGTTCAACAAGCTCCAGTAAGAGAAAATTTCATCATTTCCATGTTTGCCTTTCCAAGATCTGAACTACTAAGGAAGCACACAGGAAAAATACCTTTGATTCTGGATAAGGATTTATAAAGCATCATGTTAAAATTTTGAGATACAATTGATTATTCACATGTCTGAGGTATATGAAAAAATGTTAAAGTATGTGTGGTCTGAATTAGATGTTGATTTACTTTGAATTTTATTTACTTACAATTAGATTGCTCATTTTTATGCTTTTTCCTATGAGTCCTCATAAGGCCTATGTTTAATCTGAAGAAACACCAACCTCATTTTATGGAAGGAGATTAAACAAGGACTGTAAACCAGAGCTCTCCTTGTGTCTGTAATTCCCTCTACCTTACTAAATAAGTCACCAATAGCAAAATGTATTGTACTACACTTCCAAGCTCYGTTTGTCAGACAAGGTGAAAAGGTGACAATGGCAGAACTCAGAGGGCTGAGAAGGAAGAGAGGAATTTATTTGCCGGATAGTGCTCTAAGATAAGAAGACAAAAGAATCCTGAACTTTTGAAGTTTTAACAGGCTTGTCTTTCAGTTTTGTTCAGGAGAAACACATGCAAGTATTTTTCTCCAGCTAAAAACCAAAGACAGCATTTTGAAAACAGAAACATTGTACYGGAAAACATTAAGACCAAAACCATATTTTTAAAGTCTTGGTTTTGATACATTCCTGATGGAATGTTGAAGCTTCTCCATWAAAACCCCAAAGCCAAAAAACAAYCAAACAAAAATACCCACTTCTGTTCATACAGTGTAGAAAGTAAATTATGATGGACACTAACACAAGTTAAAATGATGATCAGAAATAGACAGGATCTGTCTGAGGGCAACTATTAGAATAAATAAATAAAGTGTGGGATAACAGTACTTCTGTTGATGACAACTTTATGAATTTTGTTTAATAATAAAAACCTCTGAGAAACTTTAATAGAAATATTTAGAGTTCCAGATGTAATTGCCTGTATCATGTTCCATTGCAGGACATTGTTGGGTAAACAGTACAAAGAAAAGTAAATACATTTAAAATTGATTTTTTTTTCAATTGACTGAAAACTGAGGCTTGTGAGGACACTGATTCTAACATCAGTAAAGGTAGTTCAGCAGACCATTGCTTCCAGAATAAGACAGTGTCCACACAGGGAACAGAGTAGTGATATGCAGTTCCTTTCTTGTATTTTTTAAAGAGTCCAATTTGATATATCTGGATATTCAGATCTTTCTAATCATTTTCCCCATGAAATCCTGTAATTTCACCACAGAGATTTCAGAATARGGATGATCAAAACTCAGGCACAAAAATATTCACTTTGAGAAAACATTAAATAAAAGAACTTTCTTCTTTAATTGCAAAATTTTATTTTACTTTAGAAAGTTAAAACCCTCTTCAATTTAAAAATCATCTCACTTTAAAATGAATGAACACTCAATTTAATGTAAAATACTTTCCACAACCTGACATTTTTKCCTTCAAAACACTCAAAGAACCTACTAGGTTTTTATGCTTGCTTAGCCCACTTCAACTTACCTTGCTTTGTGTTTACTTCAATTATTTTATAAATTGTCTCCTACAGACAGATGCTTCCTACCAAAAAACAATTCCTGCATAACTCTGTCAGTCTGTCTCACTCCTGATTCTGCCCTGTCTGTTTCCAGCCCTTTGGCCTCTTTCAGCCACACTTGACAGCATGAAAGTAGCAGAGAAGACAAGAACCTCACTGCAAACAAGGTGTTCTCAGGCCTTGGAGGGGACTCTTACAGGCAGCCATGAGAGTATGATGCCTCATTTTTTTAGGCACCAGCATTTCATGAGGAACCAAAGTATTTACRGAAGCCCTGAATACTGAAAAATTGTGTAAAGCTTGGGAGTTTCTGGGTAAGGCTGTGAAGACAGGCTGTCTCTACGCTGTGGGATTTGGGGGGTTTGCAAGGTTCTGAGCTATATCCTGGCTCCCTGGTGGTGGCATGCCAGTGTCTGCTGTGCCATTTAGTGTCGAGCCAGAGATGGTTAGAGGAGGTCAGGCATCCTTCAGAAGTCAAACAGGTCTGTATACTAATTAGAATATTGACACTTTTCCYGGCAGATAAGGCCATGGCTTTTCAGACTCTCTACTCTTACCCAGCCAAACCACCCAGGTCGTGTTGGTGCAGTGGGAAGTAACTCTTTTGGACGGGGACAGACGGATGCCTCAAGAATATCCAACAGCAGTAGCAACTGGTTTGGCACTAGTTTGTTTGGTGCTAACTCAAAAATAAAGGAAGCATTGTTTATAAGGTACATGCAGCCTTTTTAAAAGAGCAGTCTTAATACTGAACYTTCCAAATTAAGTATAAAAGCTTCAAGTTGGCATGAGGACTGAGTCATACTGCATGCAAACAGGAAACAACAGGAGGCTGATCCCTAAGAAACTGTCTCAAAATATCAGTTCAAATAAACAGCCTGACTAGGCAGTGGAGTCTAAAATTTCATTATGTAATCCTATTTTTCAACATTTTTAAACAACAAGCATATGGGCTAAACAGTAGGTCATTACCTTAGTGAGAATTTAACTTCTGATATTTGCAAAATCTGTAGCCTGAAAAATGTTCRTTTTTCTTTTCTGGTCCCACAATGTTCTAGAAAAGTTCTAAAGATAACTTGACATTTACTTTTGTATTTGCGTATGACAGGATTTGGATTTCAAAATCAATGCAGAAAGAACCATATAGAGAGGTAAATAATCTACCAAGAAATCTTGCTGCCTTTTTTTTTCCCCCAGATCCTGTGTAGATGACAATACATTATAAAAAACCTGGAAGACTTTATTTTTTAGCTATGTTGCTGAAAAATATTTAGATTAATATATTTCCACCAGATGAACTCTGGCTTGAATATCACTAACTGGGTGCTATTCCAAGACAAGCAACTTATAGTACTTGCTCGTGAAAAACCTCCGTTCACTTCTTACCCAGGAAGAGGCATTTTCCATCAGATAGGACCTAACAATGGAATTAAATTGTAAAGGAAACTGCACAACACCTAGAAAATATATGCCAGCTTACCTGGAATGTTTCACTGATGCAAAACCAAAGTGCATGAAAATCTGTAAGTGAACAATTAAGGGACAGGATAAYTTCATTCATGTCATCATTTTCTTCTCCCATGGCAAGCGAATTACCATGAGATGATTGGCAAAGTATCCCTTGAATAAGAAATTGATTTTATAATTTTGTAATTTGTTAACTTGACCTTTACATGTATTTTGCAAATTTTATTGGAGGCAGTGTTAAGGTTCAGCAGTTTATGTAAATGGTATTGAGGTTAATGAGGTGTGAATGATTATATGGCAGTGAAGAGCTGCCTGGATCCTTTAATGGTTCATCTCTAGGCTTTCTACTGTTTGCAGTAACMAAATGGCACATTTCAGGGGAGGCTGAAAGAAATTTCATCATGTGTCATTTAACTCTGTACTTTTTAACATATGTTCTGTCTTTTTTGAAAATGTCATGGTTTGACACTGGCACAATGCCAGTGCCCCCATGAAGATACCCTCCCCCTGGTTTCTGCTGTGAGATGTGACCAGGAATAAGCAAAGCAGGCTCTTACTTAGTAACAAAGAAAGAAAACTTTATTAACTACACTACAAGAAAATAACTAAACTACAAGAGAAGAAAAAAAACACAAGGAAAATGAAAACCTTACAAAAGCATTTTTGTCCTACCCCCCCCCCCAACCAAATTCCCGATACATCTTTGAAATCACCAACTCTCAGTCCGGCAGCTCCCTTTAGAATACTCAATCCTCAGTTCATCAGGAGGAGAAGGAGTTCTTCTTTGTACCATAGGCTTCCCCTGGAAACACTGTTGAAACCTCGTGTGTCTCCATGTCACTGATAGCACCGCCCGGAGAGATCCTTTGCCATCGTGACATCTTCCTTCCATGCTCAGTGCTCTCACCACTGTGCATGGACCAGAGCTGCTTCTAGGGTTGTCTTTTAAGGCACAGTCTCTCCTTTGTCAAAAATAAGGCACAGTCTCTCCTTTGGGACACCTGTCCCCCCCACATTTTTGCACACCCCCTGGGGCCGAGGGGCATCCACACTGACTCCTCTGGTTCTGAGGCCTGTCTCCCCCTAARTGCAGTCTCTGTGTCACAGGAAAAAAAAAATGGTTCCGTCCAAGGCCACACAAGAAAAGTCCAGCCAAAAGGCCACTCCGTCATCTCCCTGCCTCCCACTCAAGAGTCTTTTCTACTYCCCTCGYGGTCCATCCTCTCTTATCTCATCTCTTATCTCTCTTCTCATTCAGCTCCAGGAGGATCAGCATTTGCAAAGTTTCTATCATGCAAGAAAAGGGTTAAAAATTTCAGTCTCTGCCTGTCCGGAGCTCTGGAGCTCCCACGCTGCCCTGCCAGGCACCTCCTCGCCGCACCCCCGCCTTCTCCTTCTCATCCGGCCGCTATCAAATTCAGACGCCGKCTCTCCCTCTCTCTCTTCCCTGGARCGGGGGTGGCTGCCCGATGTCTCTTGGTGCTCCTCCACCTCCTCCACCCTTCCATCCTCAAGGGCCTCTTCACCTCCCATCTCTGTCCAGGCCCAGGCCTACCTCACCTGGCCGCATGGCTTCCCCTCCCCTGCCCAGCAGCAGCAGCTGGACRGGGGAGAGATCTGAACTCTTCCCCCGCCGGAAACCCAARAGAACTTCCCAGGGGGAGAGCCCTGCTTTAACCCTGTGTTCTCAGAGGTGGATCCAGTGTCCCACTGGCCGAATAAGTTGCCAATATTAAAATCTCAACATCCATTGGCCTGACCACAGGATCCCAGAAATCCTGTTTCCTGTCAAACCACCACAGAAAACATCCTTTAAATTAATAGTAAATTATATTTGTGAAAAGGGCAAGATAATAAACTCATGTAAATAAGTATTTCTCAGTTGAACTGAGATCAGAGAGGACGTTTTTTCTCTCTAAAATCCTTTCTTCAATATGTCACAAATTTTATGTGTTTAAAACTCAATTCAGTTGCAATATTCTCACATGAAAATAGTGGTTCAGGTCACAGCTCTATACAAACCCATGTTTCCTCCCCAGTATATGGCCATAGGTGCTTCTGTTTCCACTGTTTTTCAATATKCCCTTTATTTATCCCTTTTCAAGCTGTCTTTCTCCAACCTGGAAAAAAACCCCAACGTTCTGAGATCCTATACTATTCAATGTTAAATCTGAGATCCACCTAGATTTTAAAGAAAATTAATCCGGGACAAATATTGAACTATGTCCTGTACTGGAGTCACGGAAGCAGCCTGAATTATCTCAGAGATTGACTCACTCTCACTTTGATCTTCCGAACCCCACTAGAAAATTTCAACACCAGCAGGAGCTGAGACAGACATTCTGGAAAACCATCTCCCTATGAGTGTGAAAGTCAGGCTTTCAATAAAAGGAAAACTTCATTCTTAACCATAAATTAATTATCACAACCACATAAGAAAAACAAAACAAGAAAATTATGACATTTAACCAATTTTGGTGATGCCAGTTTCAATACAATGTCAAAGTGAAAAAAAAATAATAAACACCTGTGCAGTTGCATTAAAGAAAATTTAAAAAGAAATCTCTAGTTTGGATGAAAGAGCTTATCTTTTTTGAACTAGCCATCATGACTTTGCGATAGGACTTATAGTTGTTACACATATTTTATTTTCTCTGTGAGAGCAGACTTTTGCCAAAACCAGATCTGAGCCTGGACTCAAGACCATCTTCTCCAAATGTTTCAGTCATCTGGATTCCAACACATGTGCAGGTGCGACCTGCTGCTGAGCTCTGAAACACTCTCATAGGAAAAGGATAAACACACCTGGAAAATCAGCACAGGGCCAAGACCTTTTTGCCACCYAGACAGCAAGATCTGTCCAGATAAGGGATCTCTGCATTTCAGGGTTCAGATGATTTATGCTGGTCTCCTTGGAGAYGCTGTGTGGATGATTTGCCTCTGAGCTACAAAATACTTGAAGAAAAATTATGAGGCATGGCATTTGTCATGAGGGCCCATACTTAGCTACCACAAGACACTTGGCCAACAGGAGGAACACAGGAGTTTTGCCAYAGAAGTTCTCACTGATAACAAATTTAATGCACTGTGCCTCTCAAAAGGAACTGCTTAAACTGACCACCAAGATTCACTGCCTTGATTGAACTTGTGAATACAGGTTCAATCAAACCTTTTCTTTAAAGAATGATGGATCACTCCTTTGGAAGTAAATGTGATCCCTGTGTTTCCAAGTAAAATAGTGGGTRTGGCAAGTCAAGACAGATAGAAATGAGTTGAAAATGTTGCCTGGGCTGTACAGTAGTTTTTGTAGTGTAGTTCACTAGGGAGTGTTGGAGAAGTGAAATGTGTGGTGACAGGAAAAGTTCTGTCCAAAGAGGAAACTGGGAAGATGGTAGGCAAAGGTGCCTGCTGTCCATGCATCAGTGAGTGCCACTGAGATGGTGTTAGCCAAAAGGGAGTGATACTGGCTAGGAAAAATGGCCAACTCTGTAGGTGAAGATGTTATTCCCAGCCAAAATCATGAGGATGCTGAATAAGTATGAAGTCATAAAACAAAGCCAGAGAATTTGGTAAACATGACAGCAGATGACACTGACAGGATAAAAGCACAGTAATGGATGCTGGGACCAGTAATTCTCAGTACTCAAATTTGTCAATGGTAAGTAACTTAACTGTGACAATTCAGGACAAAGACAGACATGACAATGGGCAGCTGAGTGAAATAATCTGCTTCAAGTTAGAGGGCCTCTTAGTTTCTTTCAGGGCAAGGCAAAAGATTGCAGGAGCTGTTTGTGAAACAGTTACTTAGGTCTAGTTTGTGCATTGGGGCATTGCTGGTTTAATCACCTCAGAGTTTCATTTGACATATGGTGCAGGCATGTGAGGAAATGTGAGCAGGGAGAAGGTGCTCAGGGTATAGCTGTCTGCAGTAAGATTTGCAGTCAGTCGTAGCTTTTACCAGCTTGTTTCTTCCCACTGGCAGCTCCAGATCCCACAGCTCAACTAAGTCTTTCACAGTGTCATTGTGGYGCTAACGTCTGTGAGAATTTGTGACTGTATTGAAACAATCATGCTGGCTTCCTGTCACAGCAGATCTTGACATCTGGAGGAAATATTTGTAGCTAAAGGCACAGGCAAAGCTACAGCAACATCTGTAACAAACGATGAGTCACAGCCCTCTTGCAATATTTCTGGTATAACATGAAATAATAAAAAAACAATAGTGTTGATGCTGTCACTCAAACRAGGCTCTGTAACACATTCTGAGTACTTTTCCAGTATGAGGAGGTGTTTGTATGGAGGACTAAGAAGCAGATGTGCAAATCTGTTGTTCATTGACACTGTCTTTCTCAAATTGCCTCTTCACACCACACATCTGTCAACATTTCGGGAACTCACTAACATAACCTGCTGCAGGGGGAGAAAAAGGGAATGAAAAACCATAGTAAATCATAGTGGGTGTGTCAGTGTGGTTGGCTTCCATTCACTTGTTCAAAATTTCACATAATGCTTAAAGGCTTCCAGAAGGGAAAGGAGAAGGCAAGAATCATTCTGTAGATTTTTTTTAATTTCAAAACTGTTCTGTCTCAAAATAAAGATGAAACATACTAATCTGAAGAAAATTATGTACACAAGGAAGATTTAACAGGGTTTTGTTCAGTGGGGAACGTTTAAACATTTTCAAAACGTGCTATTTTAATTATCTCATATAAAAAGTTGTTAAACTGTCTTTACAATATATATTCGTTTACTTTCATGGTTTTAAGCCTAGCTGGAAATTAAGAACCACATAGCTGCTCACTCCACCCCCTGCTCTTCCCCACCCCACCCTGGTGGAATGGGGAGGAGAATAAAAGTAAAATTTATGTSTTGAGATAACAACAGTTTAATAATTGAAGAAAGTAAAATACAGTAATAACAATGAAAAGGGTGAAAAAAAGTGATGCACAATGCAATCGTTCATGACCTGCTGACCCACTGATCCCTCTTCCTGAGCCCAGACTGGCTAGGACATTTATATATAAAAACTAGTCCTGTCACAGAAAAAAARTAAAACTACTATTTAAAAATGTAATTAAATAGGATGAATAGCAACCACAAAAGATATTTTAAACTGGAGTAGACATACAGGAGCCACCTGCATCTCTTACAGAAAGCTTTTATAAGGTGCCATTTCATTCTAAGGTTAAAACAAGTACTTGCTAAAATTCCCTAAATAGATCTAGGAAGAAGATGCTGCCAACAGGCATCTTCAGGCATTCAGGTTTACATGACCACATAAAACTTGAGACCCTGTGCTCAAAAGCTGATGTCCTCAACTTCATCTTTCACTGTCTAGTTCCAGAAACATTAKCTCTTTCCCTGGCCCCCAGTGCTCAGCCACATTGCTTGTGATGGCCCCGGTGCTGGGTGAGGAAGATTTTGGTGGTGAAATACTTTGGGGCTCCATAATGGCTTCCCAGCTGGATGGGTTAGCTGCCAAGAGTAAAAAGGCTCTGGAAGAACATACTTGGGCTTCTTGAATGAGCAGAGAGTAGGGGAACAGACTTGTGAGTTTCAAAGAATTAAAGCCTTRGTTCATGTGGTATATGGTAGAGATAATTCTTGCTATGTATGTATAAAATATTGTTAAGAATCCAAACTTATGTCTATTGACCACTCTGGCTGGGATCAGAGTCTTATTTCTATTCAACAAGTTCCCGGAAMACGTTAAGATAATATCAGGTCTGTTAACTATGAATGGGAATGYCCTGGGCCATGATTGTCGACTTCCCTGGCAGCTGCACCTGGGTAGATTGCATCTAAACTTTCCAGCACGGTGACATCTGGAATGTCTCAGCTACTCACAAGATCAGCACCTGAGATGATTACATCTGATATGCTCAGGAACTGGTATCACTCTACTACATATGAATACAGACTTTGCCTGGATGTTCAGACATTCGTCTGGATCTCTGGACTCGCCTTTGTTCCTGCACATGTGTGGATCCAGTTCTACATGTGAAGAGACACAAAGAAACATGCGACCATCCCTACCTCAGGCAGAATAAACTGTATATAATCTAGCTGCTTGAAGCACTTGGTGTGAACTCCTGGGGACACGCTGTCACTTTGTCAGTTGAACCTAGTTCACCCAGCGCCGAAACCTGGGTTTGACGCTGCCCAAAGCTGTGGTGGTCCTTCGAAATTCTGTTTTTGTTAACGATCTAATAAATCTTTGTTAAATTTTTTTATAAATTTGGCTACCAATCTGATCATTTATAACAGTTCAAACATATGCAAGACTTGTTTCAGTCATCACACACCAGTGACTGTGCTAGGGAGGGTTTTATACACCATATCACTATAAACCCCACAAAGCAGGGTCTTTCCCTTCTCAGCCACGCTGGATGAGATACAARCATCCTTACCATAGTGCTATGTACAAAGTTCATTTATTTCAGCCTGAGAAAATAAAATGTTGTTTAATCTAATAGAAATTAGTTTGTATGCCACATATGAAAATACAGATTGTTTTAGATAATGTTCAGATTCATAACTCAGGCTGTTAAAAAGAGATTGCTTCCCTTGAGAATGATGCCACACTGATCTGCTGCTATATGCTAAATGTCTGGGGGTAGGAGACACTTTTCAATCACTGTGCTGGTGCCAGGTTTTTTTTGGTTTTCATTATTGGCACATTCAATTCACAGGATGATCTAAAAAAAGAGAAACTTGTGGAACTCTGCCAAAATTATGTTACGGGGTTTGATTCCTCCTGATTATGATTAGGAATTGAAATTAATATTCATGCTGTATTTGTTTCTCCAACTTTTCTCATTTAATGCATTTTGAATCAGCTATCCTGGCATCATCTGTGTGAAATAGTTGCACAAATGGCCAGGATTCTCTAGTCATCTTAGTCATGCAAAGCATAGTCTCTTTAAAGGGACAATGTTTTTTTCTTCCATTGGCAAACTTGTCCATCTCTTCTGGGATGTGAATGTGACTAGCAATGGAAAGTGGTAGTTAATTTTAAACTGTCTCATTCAGAAAACCTGAGATGTTGAGACATCCTCAGATTTTTTGCATTGCATCAGATGGCTTACAAGCAGCACATTCCTAATGACATATATGTAAAAAAGAAACTGCTTGAGACAACTTGTCAGAAGTTTTCGTGCAAGTTGAAGCTAAGGCATAAATTAATGTAAAACATTTTCTAAAATCACAGAATCATTCTGATTGGAAAGAAAATCTCAAGATCATCTGGTGCAACCTTCTGCTCAAGCAGAGTTAGAGTGGGTTTCCCAGGTCTATGTCCAGGCAGCTATTCAGTATCTCCAAGGATGGAAACTCCRCAACTTCTCTGTGCTCTTTTAGTGTTTGACCATTTCCACAATACAAAAAGTGCCTTCTTGTGTTCAGATTTTTTTTTGTACCCATTGCTTTTTGTCCTGTCACTGGGCACAAGTAAGGAAATCTTGGCTCCCTCATCTTCATTCCCTGTCATCAGATATTTAAATATGTTGATGGAATACTCCTGAGCCTTCTCTTCTCCAGGCTGAAACAGTCCCTGCTCTATCACTCTCATATAAAAGATGCTCCAGTTGCTTTATGGAAAACAGGAGCACCTTCACAGGACAAGAGGAAATGTCCTGAAGTTACTCCAGAAGCAGTTTGGATTAGACATTAGSACCCAGTCCTTGATAGAAAGGGTTGCAAAGCATTTGAACAGGCTGCCCAAGGAAGTGATGTAGTCACCAACCCTGGAAGCATTCAGAAAACCTGAGGACATGGTTTATTGGTGAACATGGTGGTGCCACTAGGATGGCACTCAGACACAATGATCCTAAACATTTTTTCCAGCCTTACCAGTTCTGTGATTCTGTGTCCCTTTGTTGGACTCAAACCAGCATGTCCATGTCTCTCTTCTACTAGGGAGCTCAGAACTGGACCCAGGACTTGAGGTGAATGTCACCAGTGTTGAATAGAGGGAAAGGATCACATCCCTCCATGGTCTGATGACTGTTCCTCGGAGGATACTACTGGCTGCCTTTACCATGAAGGCACAGGGCTGGCTCACTGTTCCCATTACTTAATATTATTATGGCTTGCCATTCAATTCACTGCTTCCATAGAGTAAAAAATGGCCTGACTTAGTAAAAAAGAATATAGACCTATTTAAAACATTTTWAAAGGTATGGATAAGTGAGGTTTAAGTGAAAAAAGAAATCTTACCTAACATAAAATTTTTGTTCTCTCATTTGGACAAACCCCACTCTGGTTTCATTCATGTAAGGAGTGTTTTGAAAGTGTAACATTCAATGCTTTGAAATTACAAACAAGAAATCATGCCAGAGCKGATAATATTGCTGAAATTTTTCTTAGAACTCAAAGAATGTTCTCATAGTTTGTAGACACATCTCTAGGAARTGAAAGGACTGACAGAAGGATAATAGCTTTTAAAATCTTACTTTGAAATTCATTATTTGTGAGATTAAATACTTGGGGCTTGTCTTGAGAAAACAGTAATTGAGGCCTGCCATTAAACTCCTCTGTAACTTTGCCTCGGTTTTGTTTCATAGGCAAAGTTAGGGAACCTCATACGAGCACCTGCCCTTATCTGATGTACATTATAAAATATGTATCAGGTTAAGCCCTCTGAATATATAGCTTGAAAATGTGCAACACAATAGAATTATCTTTACAATCTAGCGGTCCTCAAAATGTAGATCTTCTCAGTAACCACAAGGCTTCCCCTATTTCTCTCTCAAGACCCTTGTTCAGGAGAACTTGTGATAGTCCCCCATTTCTTCATTTGATTTGAGTCAAATTAATGCACTATGCTAAAGAAAAAATGTCAAATTCATATGAAAGTGCTGAACTTTGGAGGACACTGGAGCAACAGTGTCATTAATGGGATGAACAACTCCAGAGTTATGGTGTTGGCATCTCTGACATTTCTCACTGATAGTCTGAGAAATTTCTTCATTAATGTGAAAGCATAAAATCAGAGAGATGACAACATTCATACCCTGATCATGCACTGAGTCTCTTCACAGAGACATTTAAAGTAGAAAAGTTCTCAAGTGTGAGAATTATGTAAATTAGGTGCAGGTAAGAATCCCAAGTAAAATGTGAAGCTAAGTCATAAACCCAAGTCATTACAACTTTTCCACATAAATATAATTTTTGCCTTGAAGGGCTGTCTAGTATCAGCTCAAGACTGGGAAAAATACTTGAATAGCATAGTCACAAACCCAGAACAAACATTTCCAGTCAGTTATATTTTCCCCTGCTTCTCAATTTTAAAAGTAAGGGTCTAAGAAACACCTGAATTTCTTTCTCTTCATGAACCATCATCAAAATAAGACAATTTTTTTCTCTTTTCTTTGCTCGCCTCCCTGTCCTTGTCTGCATTTAGCTGAATGGAAGAATCTAGGATTTTAAGCTATACACAGGATACATTTCTTCAAGAGAAAGAAAAAGAAGTGGAAAGAAAAAATAAGAGAGAAAGAAATGACAAATATGGACCATTTGGGGCACAGCCTGCACTTTAGTGAAGGAGAAAGTGCATTGGCTGCACATTATCTGAAATACTCTCTAAGGTAACAGATCCTACAGGTACTCCAGCCATGGAGTAGGCTTATCAGTCAAGTCTACTAATCCACTTTAGAAACATTCTTTACCAGATGGGAAGCATTAGCATAAGTTCATTACTTTCAGATGTTGTATTATGGAAGTTCACTGGTCAGTCTCCTCTTAATTCAGCAATGAGATTTCCCAAAGAAGGACTATGTAAGCATGCACAATATTGTCCAAAGTAGCTTTGCTCTGCAGTAAGGGTTGTCTCCACAGTCAAAGAAGGTAAACCTGGAGACACTAAAATATTTTGTACTGTCATGTCTGACTTCARCATCAACAGATTAATTGTTCCCTGAGTACTCTCTGATTCCCTGGTTAGTAAAGTAATTGAGAACATTCAGCAGACAGTATTTATTGTTATGATGTCTCCCACTAAATATTCTAGTATGACAGTAGACCTTTTCAGAAAACAAATCAATGCAACAACTAAATTGCATGACGCTGAAAAGGAAAAGAAGTCCATTTTTACCTGCTTTCTTTGACTTGCTAATCCTAATCATATAAAATTATGTATAAAATTATGTATAAAGGTGATCAAGCATAGGACTACCCTCAGACAACTGCAGATTCACTGTGTACAGCTTTATTCAGTACATATTTTCATCCTGTTTTCTTTCTTCTTATGTTCCTTCCATTCCTTGTTCTGATTTCTGCAGGAGTGTGTCCTGTCTGGTGAAATCCTGGAATCCTCTCATTTGGATTGACTCATATGTAGAATCTTCAGGGTAGTAAAACCTGGGGTCTTGACTTCCCTCCTCTCTGCCTCTRTGGAGACAGAAGGATAGATAAATAAACTCAGAAGACACCTTTCCATGACTCAGTTAATGGGGTTAGATTAATTGCTTAGTTTTCATCATCACTCAGAGATCATGACAAAGGGTGATTGTCCCTGGCTCATTTTCTTCTGCTAGAGGAAGGGCAGGCTCCAGCATTTATTTCTTCCAGACTGGACTGGGATAGCACAGGGGACCAGCAACATATCACTTGTGATGGACAACCATCCCCTTCATCATTCAGACATATGAATAACCCATGTTCACAGATTAAAAGATTAGGTGAAATGAAAACTTTGTTGTTGTAAGCTTCAGTATTTTTCTTGCTGGACAGGATGATGGTGATGCTTCTCTGATTGGTGAGTTCAYGGAGCAGGTTGTAATCCAGAACGTGTGGAGGACCAGGGCGGGAAGCTTGGCCTAAAATATGATGAAGTTCAAATAGCTGAGGCAAAGAATAACTTTTAATTTGCTACAAAGAAACACACATCAAGAGCCAGGGATTATTTTTTTTTAGGTAAACCAGTTCACAGCAAATGATCCCACCAGAAGCGTCTATTATGGTGTGACAGGGAGCCCTAAAACATCTCCAAATGCACCGATGCAACTCTAAGGAGAAAGTAGAGCTGAACAGATATATTGGATTGGAGTTCAAATGGAAGAGCTGTGGTAATGTGGCATAGAGTCCAGGTGCTTATTAACTCCTGTCTCCACATCTCTCTCACCCAATATTAGCTTAGGTGTTTTATTACATAGAAGCGTATATTTATCCTTCTGGGAATTTCTGCTCTGCTGGGGGCACACATATGAGTAATTCCTTTCTATTCAGTACAAATGGGCTGGCAAGAAGCTGCAGAAAACTGCAAGAGTTGAATTAGCTGATTCAATTATATTATTTTCAAAATATTTTCTCCAGGGCACATAGTTCTGTATTGCCTGCGGAAGCCTTACCCTTGGCCCCTGAGTATAAAGTGCCATGGATTCAGTTTGATGCTGTCTTGCAAGACAGGTATTAATGAGACTTTGATGAACACTTGGACACACACTTATATGAAAGCCCCACTAAAGAAAAAGGGAGTTTTTCTCTACATTTGGCTGGCTTTGGATAAAGCCTTTAGCATTGTCAAAATCTGTGAGCYATCTCACTTTAAAAATAAATTTTGAAAATATGTCAGACGCAGTCAATAAACATACTGATAATATAGTAAATAAAAATTGGTTGTTATAAGCCATACTGGGATTCAAGCAGCTAATCTTTATGAAAACAGTGTAATGGTGAATAAATCTTCACTGACAAGTGTAATTTGAGGCAGCAAAAATGATTGCAGCTTTTCTTTCATCTCAAAGAAATGGCTATCACCAGAGTTCTCCATTATCACTACTGTATTTTAYATAATAAATTACCTTCAAAATGGTTATTATGTGTTATTACATACATATATATAATACTAACAATTCTGATAATCAACAGATTATGCAAGAGTAGAGATATCACTCATTGGGAACATGTATAGTAGAAACTTCTGTCCTGAAGTTTGTGCTTTATCATTATTGGCTGTATATTTAATTTGCTTTCTATCATGGGAAGAATAAGTTATATAAAAAAAAAAAAAGGGAAAAAAATAAAAAAAAAAATAAAAAAAAAAAAAGGGAAGGAAGCATAGCCTCAAAAAAACTTGCAAAAAAGAAAGAACCAGCCAAAAAATTGCCATATATTTCTACCTGCTGTTTCATYGAGCATATATTATTTGTGGACTGTGACTTGGACAGAGTGTGTATTCACAATACTAAAGGGAGGCAGAAATTCTCACATCTCCTTTGTGGCCATCTGGATATGAACAGGGTGCTAAAGAGGAAGCAGATTTTATGGATCTTKGAAATACATCTCCTACACCCCAAAATCCACAAACCAGAAGGTTAAAAGGATGCTGGTGGAGAGTGGAGGAGAAGACTGGGATGGTGTTGGGCTTTGTCCTCCACAAATGCACTGTCCAAGACAGCTGGGCCAGTTCAAGGGATTTCTAATTTACTTTTGGGATAGACTAATCAAACAGCTACATGCTTTCCACCTACAATGAGAGACATCTGCTGCAAAGGTTTCTGGATGATGTGTGTTGTACTCCATCTCATGATCAGCACTAAGCCTGTACAAACACCTACATAAATATTATTAGAGTTACTATCAACCAATTTGTATCACAGTAACACCATTGATTTTCACTGGAAATATACTGGCTATATATCAGCTGAAGAACTGGCTTGCAAATTGAATTTCTTTGCTGAGGCATAAGCATTTAGGGACAGGCTTCTGGAGAACAAATGTGCAGAAGTAACATATAAGAGGAACTTGATAAAGGCTTTATCAGCTTCTGAGACTGAAAGACACCACTGTAGGGAACAGTTTTATGAAGGACAATGCTGTCTGCAAGGCATACTGTTCTTGTGAACATCAGATACTAAATTATTTTTCTTTCGTTTTTAAATTTAGAAATTGGCAGCTCYTTCTCCAATTACACGTTTACAAATGGTGCAACTCCAATGGAGCACAAACAACATATTAAGGCCCTGAAAAAGTAGAGAACTTTGGGAAAAATATGATGTATCTTAGCCTATTCCAGATGAGTYTGTTTGGCTATAGCCATTAATTGCAGTATAAATGTTCTCAAAGTAGGTTCAGGTACGTTACAGGGACATCTAGGAACTACTTTTGTTGTACAATAGGACAACTGACAACAAACATTCTATTAAAACACATTCCTACTTTTTTGTTCTTGCTGCTTGCATTGAGATAAAATCCACTTTTATCAAGACAAATGGGAAAGATCCTACTGACCTTGGTGCCCTTTGAATCAGATCTGTTCTGGCTGGGTCAATCCCAATTGACATTTTTTTTCTCCATTATGCTCATGAAGTTTTGCTGCAGCAATCCTTGTGTCTCCTTGAGCACTTCATTCCTTGCCTCCAWGTATTCTGTTCACCTTCTCAAACAGTGTGTTTTCTAACATGAACTGTTTTCAGGTTCATTTTTCTCTTGAGCACTGCAGATGGATCAGGGTACCACAGCTAGGTGATGTATGGAGTCCCTGTTGATTCCAGATTGCTTACAGATTTCTGCTGGGTCCTGTGGTTTGCTTCATGAATCATGCCAGCCTAATCTTTGATGATATGAAAAAGCTCTGTGCCCTGGGGATGGCTTAGGAATAAAACCAAAAGCAAGACCTAGTGGATGGGCTCAGTATGGCAGAAGAGTATGACCTGCAAAAAAGAAGTATATATAATCCAGAATTAATTCACTTTAAGAAAGGATTTCTATTAGTTACACTGAATCCTATTCCTATGTAATTTAAAGAGTCTCTAATATAGCTTCCCTCAGGCCTGCCAAAACCTGCTTACAAAGTGAACTTCAGCTAAACTTCAGCTGGAACTGACAAGGAAACAGGCAGGGCAAGYGTGGTATTCTTGGGCTTTCTTCCCACAGCAGTGAGTTGTGGGGTGACATCATTCTGATTTGCTACAGTGGATTTTTCTGAAGAGAAGACAAAATAGAAAAGAGTAGGGAGGCAAGAGGAAAGGATGCCTGAACATAAGAGTGGCTATCTTAGGCCAGCCTTAGACTAGTCTAGTCTAGAGGTAGGTAGGAAAGGAATTAAAAATAACAAGCATATAATTTTACTTTTCTTTGTATAACCCTTTCAGCTTCAGATATTTGCTGACCGAGATGCTTCTTAATCCACAGTTTCTTATTGTATCTTTACATTCAATATAAAAAAAGAAGGAAGGCASCAACGGGAGTGAAATAATAGCAAAGGTGTTGTATGAATAATAGCTTGAAAATTCGCATGGCACTCAGGAAACAAGGCTATGATGACCTTATTTTCTATTCTCATCTGACCTAATCAGAACACTTTTAGGGCTAAAAAATGAAAGTCAGAGCAGTGTACTGGAAAATCCTTGCAGACTGCTCTAGCTGAAAAGGTCTGATGTTTTGAATATGCAAAAACCTCTTCTTAGGTTATAAATTGAGTCCTTCTGTACTTCTTTTCATGCTCACCCTCCACCCCTCTCTTCTAGTTTTGGCTGGAGTAGAGTTAATTTTCTTCACAGTGGCAAGTGTGGCAGGGGGAAGGTGTGGGTTTGTGCTGAACACAAGTTTGATAATATAGAGATGTTTTTTGTTAATCCTGAGCAAAGCTTGCACAGAATACAAGGTTTTTCTGCTTCTCATACCACCCCACCAGTGAGGAGGCTGGAGGTGCACAAGAAATACAGGGAACACAGCTATACCTAAATGTAATGCTCTTTTGAAAAGGAGATGAAGGCAAACAGCACAGCCAAGGTCTTCAAAATTTCAGCTTCCCCAAAACTTGCACCTCAAGCCCAAAGGAACRCTGGGGGACCTCAGCCATGGGACACTGCTCTTTTCACAGTGCTCCTGCAGCAGCTTTCTTCTCTGGAAGGTGCTCTGGCTGCCTGATACACCTCYAGGAAGTGAAACATAGAGACACAACCCTGTAACTTCATATGGGGGAACAACAACACTATAGTTGGCACTGTGGAATAGCTCAGGTCAGAGGTTTCTCCCCTTTGGGCTTCTTGAAGCTCCTCCAAATCATAATTTAACCTCAGCATATAGYGTGGACATGTGGTAGCTTCCAGCACAAGCAGAAATGATGACTTGCTAGTGCCCAGGTGCAGCACAGAGATGGTGCACACAGAGAATGAATGCACAAGTATGGCTAGAARATTTTGCAAAGGGGTGGGTTTTGCCTTGGGTGTCTGTGACAGCATTAAGCCTTTCCTCTTATGTTCCATGTAAAAAYGAAATTTTATCTTGACTGTGCTAAAATTACACTTTAAATATGAAACTACAGGCTGTAAAGTTTCATTAAAATGCATGCAAATATGCATTTGCTAAAGGAACGGCACATTTCTCCAAAACATGAAGCAGGATTTCCCTTTAATTAGATTTACMCAAAGAAACTGATTATTTTCCTGCCATTTTTTCCCCCTTAAATTTTTTTCTTTTGCTAAGGGAAGCACTTGTGAAATCCTCTTTCCTATCAGAGAAGTAGTCAATTCTCTTTATTTCCAGGAMGRCAATACTATCTCTGAAACATCAGGTAATCAGCAGCTTACAGCTTACTTTGGAATTTGGCACAAATGAGAAAATCACTATATTATAAAAAACCCCATAATTAAATAGTTCTTTACACCTGCTTGTTATTCTGAGCAGAGCTTTCATTTTCCTTTATGGCATTTGTACATTAAAAAAAAMCCCACCAAAACAGAAAAAAACTCACTGAATTTTTATGTATTTATATGATACATTTGCAGGAAGCAGAGCAAACTATGAAAGCCGTGATATGAGTGTGGATTGAAAGGAAGTAGCACAGAAGGGTGACATTTATTAATTTACAGATGGTATTACTCTAACTGCCTGAAACCATAGTGATCTGGTAACAGACATGGAACTCCAAATGCCTGAAGCAACCCCAGATGTCACAGCATACACTCCAGGGAATATAATTTAATAATAATTTATATGGTAAGTATAACACTTGTGAAATATGTCATTCAGCACCATCACTGTGCACATTCCCTGGTGAGTAATTTAAGAACATATAATATTTCAGAGCTTTGAATCAGGAAAGAGATGATAATTAGATTCCTACTTTAAATCAGGTATAGGAAGGGGAAAGTTAATCAACTTAAAAAGATAATTTAGCAGGTTTGGATTCTCTAATGACGCTTCTTATTAGAATTAGGGCATAATTTGGGACACATATAAAGTTGCTAATTATGATGAAAATATTTTCAAACATGCTGCAGGCTCAAAGGTGAAAAAAGTTTATGCAAATCTTGACAATGAAGCCTGTCAGATGCTCCATTGCTTGGTATAAGTATGTGTTCTGAGCAGCTACAGGCTTCATGTTAAAAACTGTAATTGGAAATTTTTCATTTGGGCCGCCTGGCTCCTGAACTGAATCCTATGGTTACTGAAGAGGTCTGTGGGATTTTTTGAGAAGGAATCCATTCTCTTTCTAACAGTGTTTTTCTGTTTGTGGTCCCTATAGTCTGTTAATCATCAGGAATTGCAGCCCTTTCCATAGCAATAAGATTGAGACAGAAACGTCTTCTCTTCCTAACACTGTTCAGTGTGCTCCAATTCAGTGGAAAGAATTGTATGACTGCAGCAGGGCTTAGAAAGCACTTTGTAAATCATCCAGAAGAAAAGCAAATACATTTAAGACAGGTCTTAAAAGGAGGACAGTATTTTTCAAAGTGAATATTCTAACCACTAGATTAAACCGTGCACCCTGCAGTGCATCTCAGCTTCTCCAGAGGAAGTAGGTTTGTTTGGTGAGCWATAATAAACAGAAGAAAATGCCTCAATGCTCTAAAAAAGAAAAGKGCTTGATCTAGACTTGTGAAAGAGAAGTTTGAGTTATGCCCATGTTAATCCTGAATGCACYGTAGTACGGGAAGAGGCTTTGCATTGTGCTTGTGTCTCTAGAGGACTTTCAGACTCGCAGATCCTCATTTAGACAATATAGCATTAAAGCTTGTGGAATTACAAAAGGACATGAAGGATCTACTGCTGCTGATTTTAAAATGCTTTGGATATCCCCCACTTCAGATCTATCTCACTTTAGGCACCTAGAAGTTACATCAACTAGTCCATCTCCTAGGCTTCCTCTGAAGTGAATGGAGAGACCTGAGGATTTTCAGGGGACAATTTATCCTCCTTTTCTAGACACTAAGGACAACATGCGTCACACATCTAAAGGTGCTTGCCTTTCACCATTGACCACAGAGAAAGTCAAGATGTTTAACTTTTCGTCAGTTAGGGAGATAAATTTCACCCACGGTGTCTGCATTAGGCRTTGTGATTTAAAGAAAACTTATACAATCTGGGACCTTTGCAGATTATGGTACAGAAGAGGAAAGGTTTTTACTGTACCTCATTAAATCTCATCTCTGTATTCTTCTTTTGCATCTAGGAAAACAGGAAGGTATTCAAAAAACAGTGCAAAGCCAAAATGTGCACTTTTGCCAAATACACAGCAGTACTTTTTCAAGGGTGTTGTTATAAAGTGGAAAGTTTGCACCATCATTCAGTGWGGCACTGATGGAAAAGCTCATTGCCATCCTTTTTCCCATGAGTTTTATATTCATGAATCAGCACTCAAGTTAAGGGTCAAGGTGGTCTCCTTGCTCTTTGAAAAGTTACATTACTGACAAATACCAGAAGAGTGTCCCATTGTATAGCAAGTGAGTTGCAGAGACCAGCTAGGATTGCGTTCATTCCAGTGAAGTTTCATAAACAGGCTTTCTTGAAATAATCTTCAACACACTTCAAATGCTGCTGAACTGAGCAACCAGGAGAAGATAAACTTCCAGAAAAACAGAAAATCCACCTAGACAAAGTACCAAGTCCAAATCTTAAAGCACATGAAACCATCTCATAAATAAAAAAATCTGTTGTCTTCACCTTGGTAATGTAGAAATGCCAGGGTACCCTCTTCATGCTAATGGAAAGTATTAGAATAARAGTTTTATAGTTTGCTTCACATACAACAGACCTTCAGACTATGTACATCCTCTGGCAAAAACACTGTTCTCCAAGCTTTTATTCYCTGCTCTGCTTTAGCTTAGCTTTATTCTTTTACCCAGCTTGTGGATTGAGAGAAAGTGTCTCACATACCTAAAGTTGTATTTTGAGAAACAGAAAAACCTCTGCAGGTGCAGTATTTCAAAGGATGTACACTCATGTGCAAGATTGTTGTTACAAAATAAGGCATAGCATAGCCATGACTGTTGCTGTCCCCTTCTGCGGATAAAAGAAATACATGAGTAACTCAGGAATATTTGGTATACCRGGAAGATCTCTGCTGGACATACAGACCAATTTTGTATCTGGTAAGTTAAACAATGYTCTTCTGAACAGCGAATGAAAACCCAAACCTAAAGTTTTGTCACGCCATTGTTTAAAGGATTGGGCTAAGTGAGGAATTGCAAGCAGTGAAACATGGCCTGCATCAATGCCATTAGGGAAATAGGTTGAYACATGGGCAAAGAGAAATATCTCCGTGGGGTTCTGGAGATTGATCTCTTATGGGGGAGTAGAGCAGTCTAGACTGAGCTTTTTAGTCTTTTAATTTGGATGTTGTAGGTACGTTTTATGTTTGTTACTGTGGTTTGCCTTATAATGATAAACTACCTTGCCATTAGGGCTATTCTCTCTGTGAGAAAAACTCTTTGATATATTCAGAACTACTAGAGATTAGAGCCCATTTGTGGTTGTCAGAATTTAGTTTTGTTCTTTCTTTGCATCTGAGTGCTGAGATAATGATGTTTTTTTCTGAGGCAGAGAAACCACAAGGCTAATTACATGAAAGTGGAAAATATTCAAAATAAAATTTGTTAGTGTTTATTTTGACAGTTTTAGACCTTAAATACTATTTACTTCCAATCWCAAAGTAACAATAATTTAATCGAATAATGTATATTGTTAGAATATTTTTCTTCATTCATATATTTTTAAATCCCCAATAACATATGTAGATTTCATCATAGCAAATTAAGGACCAAGCAATATAAAGTTKTAGAGACAATTTCTTCATCATTATCTACAGGATCATTATAAAAAAGAACATAAAGTTGGTTTCAAGTATCGATTTTCAAAGTCAAACCATGAAGCCAATATATTTGAGACAAAAAAATACCTAATATCCCCTTTCATTAAATCTGATGGCTATTAGACTCCTCAGAATTACTTGCTAATGTTTCTTTATGGTATCAAGTCTCTGTAATAAGAAATAATTTGTTACTCAAATTTCTGATGCTTTTAGCTGAAATGCAGGTTTGTTTTGTTTTCATGCRTAAGTATGTATTTTGAAAAATCAGAATCATAGTAAAATAGTACCTCAGAATGTGTRTCTAGTATATATTTACATATACAGTGTAATGCCTGCCAATATGTAAATCATTCATTTTATCATGGTTTTAATTCAAATCTAGTCCAAATGACAACTTTACCCATGAACTATATCTAAACCCAAGCAATTGTTCTGGAGCTTTCAACCAAAATCCCCAGCACTGGTGATTTCCTGTACAAGATGATGGTTCAACTACAGCATTTCTGGGAAGTACTTTAAAACAAACCCATTTGATCATAATTAATGTACTCCCAGTGCACATTCAGTTTACCCTCATACAAAAGGCATCCCATGTGTATGCTACAAGACTGCTCATCAATCTGWCCAAAACCCCATCAATGGGAGGGAGATTTATTTCCAGAACTGCACTTCTGACTCAATGCAGGACCCAGCAGTGGATGGCAATGTGGGCAGTCTCTACAAGCCTTATACAAACTCACTCAGCTTCAACCTATGTTTGGTTTTAGGCTGGAATTTAGAGGTCTGAGGAAACCAAAGGTAMTCTTCAGTCCCATTTTAAATTTTAGCCCTTCCCTTCTCCCAAGCAGAACATYGTCACCTCTAATGTTTATGAACTAGAGTAAGCCTACAGTTTTCCTCCAGTTTTTCTGCTACAGATATGAGCATTTGAGTGTGGAACTGGTCTGGGAAAACCACTGGGGTTTCAGCATTGGACTAGAAAATGGTTTAACTATCCTTCTTTTCAGAAGGCCTCCACTCCACAATTACTTCTGATRCAACATTTTATTTATCACAAGATTTATCCGAACCAGAAATTAAGCTAAAACTAGTTCTTTATTTAACTATTACTGTAAAATGTGTGTTTTAGTTCACATATCTTGTTTTTATTTTTTTATGGATGTTTTTAAATTAACATACGTAACATTACTGCCTCTTGATTATGTTATATAAGASTGATTTACCTAGTGCAGCAAACATATTTGCCTCAGCACTGATTTCCCAGCTTTGTTCTACTGAAGAATATTTTTATTGTCAAAAAGGTGGAATGGAACCACAAATCCCTGAGATATAAATGCAATCAATCTTGTTAACTTCTGCTTTAGCCAATGATCTTTATTAGGTGCATATTTCTTTTGAATACTTGCTGATACCTGAGCACTTATCTGCCACTGCTTCCAACACAAGGTGTTTGTGCTCAGCTTGTAGGTTCTGTTTTGTTTACTTTATGACTAAAAGGTCACCCTCGAGGAAAGCAGAAATTCCACCAAACACTCGAGAACAGTCCTGCAAAATGTTCCCTTGCACTCACACATTCTCARTTACAGGATCTGAAGCTTTCCTTCAACTAACAATATTTAGTTCCAGAACATTTTGAGTTCAGGTGGGTTTTCTTAAACACTGGACAGCAACAATCTGTAGTCTTCTGCTCTTTCMCAAATATAAGTATAGTTTAAAATTGTTTCTTCCTGCACTCAAGGAAATAATCTCCATGATAGAACTACCATGAAAAATACAGAAGTAAAAAGAGCTAAATACACTCACTTCTAATATTTAGAAGAAATGTCTGGCACAGTGCCATTCCAGGGACATGAGGTCCCAAAGAACCCAACAATAAATACTRGATGAGAAGACACTGTTTTTTTCCCTGCTGTTAAGTCAACCTGATTCCAGCCTTTTGGTTTTCCTCTTTCATGAGTGAGAAAAGATTACACTTCTGCTTTGCAGGAGTCTTACATGAAGAGAACAAACCAACAAAACCAAAACAACAACAACAAAACTCAAAAAAACCCACAAACAAACAAGCAAAAGTACATTTGCAGTTGCTTCTTAATTGCTTTTCCCTAAAGACATCTGCCTTGCTCTGACTTCACAAAGCTAAGATCAGCGGTGAAATYAAGAGAAGGGAAGACATGTACAGTTTTTCTGTGTATTCTTTGCTTAGGCTTTGAATCAGATCTATTMATGAAAACTGAAAATGAGCTTCCACCAAAATGAGGTGACTAATAAGTGAGGAAATTGCAAGTTCTTCAGTAACCGGTTGTTACCAAAGTTTGTAAATCTGACTGGTGAGAAACACTAAGTACAAGCATTTCACCTTCTAACAGGCAAGAGGGTCCAAAGCAGCAGACAAAGCAGCCTTAGAAAGAAGTCCTTAGACATGTACAGGCCATCCTTTCATGCTGAAGGGAATCCAATGCATGCTGCAGCACACTTATTTGTAAAGTTGGAGGGGTAAAGTTGGAAGTTGCGGAGTTCAAAGCTAACCTTCTGAAACTTAACTCATTTAAATGTGTGGAAAAATAAAATCCTGTTACTGTGATATTAAATATTTATGGGCACGTTCAAAGACTGAAAATTTTTAGTTGAGACAAACACATGACTCACCCTTTTGCTTGAGCTTTCWTAATAGTTTTATGCTGCTTTAACATTGTCATGTGTACAACACTTTATAGACAATCTCTGTGCACTCCTGTGGATAAATATACATAATATTCACAGGAAATATTMATAATACAGAAATATTTATTTCTTGATCTGGTTTGCTTCAATTCTTTGCAAGATGTTGCTGATATTTCTGGAAATTTTTAGCAGCATTTCCTGCTTTGTGCTTCTTTCTTATAACAGCTGAGTCAATGGTCATATGCTTTGTTGAGACATGAACTATTATGATTTCTCCATGACATTTATTTTCACTTTAAAAGAGTATTTCTTCAGAAAATKAAAGTCATCCCCTCCTGACTTGATAGCATACCCCAGAAGGCTTTTACATGGAGCTAAGAAATTTGAGAAGTTCTGAAATACTGAGGGAGTCTTGCCAATTCTTACCCCCTGTCACAAACATGTTTAACTTTTGTTTAAACATAAACCTTTCTTGTAATGCAGCAAAATATCAATCCAGAAGATTCTCCTTTCTCATACAAATAATTTATTCATTTGTCTAGTTTAACAATTTATTTCAGAAAAAAAAATTGGCAAAACAAAGTAACATGTATGTATAGTTCTGACTGGTTATGCATAACTTTAAAATGTACCTTTAAACATTTTTCATAAGGATATACAATCAGAGACAAGAATCATCCTTCTAAGATAGTGAAGACTGAATTGCGGTGCTTCAGATATTATAAAATTCATCCACAGGGATTATCTATTATCTAAAAATGGCTGGTACTGAAAACCTCTCCTGTATGAAACATTTGCCTAAATTTGTTCCAGGGCTTAACTGTCCTTTAAATTAGAAAAGTATCTTATTTTAARTAAGCCTATTGCTTCTTACCCAGTTCCCCATGGATAATGAAGAATGGGTTGTTTCTTTTTGCAGCATCCATTTATAGATTTAAAGACTTCAGTATGTTCTACCTTAATCTTGTTCTGAACTGTTTAAGATTTTTGWGTCTTTTCCTTAAAGTAAGTCGTAACACTTTAGATCATTCTCCTTTGAAGTATCTGTACGATATTGTGATTATCTTGAATTACAGAACTGAAAATCAGACAGGGATACAGCTGAGACATAACCCTTATGCAAGAATTCAAATATCCAATATGTTGCACTTCCATTTACACATCAAAATATATACTATTTAAGCTTTCTTTTCAGTCATGCTTTGGACTCCATTTCTCCTACTCTGTCACCGTCCTTTCCTTGAGGTTCTGGCTGAGGTCCGTGGAATTGCTTTAGGGTGTTGCAGTAGACCCACAATGGGAGTTATAGAAAAGTAGAAACTGCCCAAGCATAACAGGAAGTTTTCTTTTAGGCTTCTCACCCAGAGATTACTATCTAGTGAAGAGACCTTGAAGGTCATTGCAACCTACTATCAATGAAGCTTTTTCTTCCAAGGATATAATCACAAAATATTTAATTGAGATTTTTATTTTTAAACTTGGTTTGTATTACCAAAAATCATGTAAAAAAATATATATTGAAAAATTATATTAGCCTGCCCAAGCTACTAACACATGAACATGAATGGAATGTCATCTTGAATAATTTTTCATATATGATGAAGAAAATAATTGTATTAATTGTTTGATTTTTTTCAGAAAATAGTTAAAGCCAACATCATTATGGTATCCAGTTTTTGGAATGCAGCTTAACTTTTCTTCTGCTGAGTCTCTGAGTCATTCTCTTCATAAAGCACCTGCAGACATTTCATCTTGTCTTAATTTGAAAACTATTTTCTGCAGTCAAATGTAGAACTTTTTTAGTTTTTTCATATGCTTCTATAATTAGGTTAAATTTGGATGATTCATGATGTTAAATGATCCTCAAGGCCGTGCTTCCGAATTCTTCAATAGTACCTCATTAAATGTGAGCCAATAAAATGCAACAGCTATTGTGCATAAACTGTCTCAAGGTCTTCTGATTCTCCTTGCACATCCTAGCACAACACTGGCCTGGCTAGACAGCTCTATCTCCTCAGTTTGTATGTAACATACTAAAAAAACCTCTCTACCTACAAATAAAAACTTAAGAGCACAAAGGAGACAGCAGAGGAGTGAAAATACACATACAAGCAGTGAAGCATCAAAACGAYGTGAGTTACAGAAAGTTGGGTTTGCGTCCTCCAATTCTGGATAAGCTGCTGGGCTGGAATCGTGTTTATATTACCTGTCTGTGTGGAAGATTCTATCAAAAGCAGAAGTAAGGATTTGTCTATGGAGCCATGTGACATAGCCACGAACATCCAAGCTGTACTTTTTGACAGTTGCAAAGTGATATTATAGAGCTCAACAGCCTGTAGGAAGTCCAGGAAGGCATTATCATCCACTGCCACAAGGAAAATTAAATGCTTTCACACTTCTGCATCCTCCAGCATAGTGCAAATCCATGATATCCATATCAGAAGGCACAAAAACTGGCTGGGCTGTAGCAGAGGAGTCCAAGCTGCCTTTAAAAGGGTGTGTGACCAGAGGATTCTGTGCTCGAGAGCATGCCTGTAGTATTGCTCTGTTTTCATTGAGGTGGTTTGGGGTTCAGATGARCACAGGCTGAAGTCTCTAGAAAAGAACCTGCAGAACCTCTTCCCCAGGATGTCCTCATCCAGCAGAGACATTATGAAGCAAAAAGGGGAGCAGGGACTGTGTGACAACGTCTCTGTGAACAAACCTTCCTCTGCTGCRTACATCTCAATGATTCTTGTTCTTTTCACAGCATGGAAGACAAAACACTGTCAATCCTCATGGCCATGTCCCTGTAAATTCAGCTTTACCTCTTTTCAAAACATGGACTGCATACTTTCCAGGGCCTATATTGTGCTTGTCATCTGATGGCAGCAATTGTAAATATGCATTTTTTACTCACCATCTCACAGCAGGAACAATACTGGTTTCTCCTGTGGGATGGATTTATTTCAAAACAGTGCATGAACACATACAGTAATATCTCTACAGCCACCTTTCTGTGCCCTCTCCTGCAAATGAAGAAGAATCATGAACCCATTAGCATGTAAATTTATTTTTCCCTTCCTGATAAGTTGCTTCCAAGGATGTGGAATAGCCCTGGGGAAGTCTCTAGGCCTGTGAAGGCTTTCAGGGCACTGTTACAGACTCACCAAAAGAGTACCAGACTCTCCACGTCATCCTAATCACAACCCACCAGCATTGGAACACAAAAAATCTCTATTGTTTATTTATTGCGCTGTGTTTTGCAGTACTTAAAAGGAAAAAATGAAAAAGTTTTCTTCAAGATACACAGCATCTCTTCCACTTACCCTCTAATTTGTTTAGCAGGTAACCTGAAACACAGATGCAGTAGAATCCCCACCCTTGGCATTGTGAAAAAAAGGAAAGAGATTCAGGAAACACTAGTTGCAGAACACCATTCTGGTTTTGTTCTCCCTCAGYCCAATATGGAGACCCAAATTTCCCTCCCAGGATAGCTGAGCACAATTGCAATGTGTCATGTACAGCAAACACTGGTTCAGTGCACACACACGGGTCACTGGGCTGACCTGGGAGGTTGCCACGTGCGCTTCAGTGAGCTGGCTGAGGTGTAATGTACATTTCCAATAAACTAAATTACACAGCTCTACCAGTGATTCCAATGTAACCTCAGCCTCAAATGCACTCTATTCTAAACCATCCACAAAACTGAAATTTGTGTGCACTCTGCTGGCTCACTTTTCAATCGTGGAAATGTACTTTCCTTGCCTTGACAAATGTAAGCTGATCTCARTGTTATGCATTTAGAACATGGCTGGAAATGGCACCTTTTCAATCCGTGCCACTGGCCATGCCTTCTCCGGCTTTTTAACTTTCTCCTACTTGTCAGGGATATTCCTTCTGGCCTCTGCTGCCATGTGGCACCTAAACCCACCTGATGTAGAAGTGGAGTCTTTTATGTCAGTTAGCAACAGGTGCTCTCAGTCATATGTACGCATCCCTCTTGCTTTTTAGCATCTCATAAGCAGCTGCTTTCCCAGGTAGGACCAGTGCCATGGGTTGAAGCTCTATGATGGTCCTCCTCTCTGTTCTGGGACACATGACAGCTGTCACTACCAGCTAACAGTGACATGTGAGGAAGCAAAGGCCACCCTGGAGAGCTGCAGCACCAACTCACTTGAGGTTTTGTGTGCTTGATTCACTGGGTGTGTATTAGCATTTCCATKATTACTTTTAAAAGGTTATAAAATCAACTCAGAAACTTCTTAATGGTGACATGTGGTTTTGGCCAGGAAGCATTTTTTTTTCCCAAGTGAAATTTTTCTTTTAGAGCATATTTTAAGTGACATAAAAGTAAGACCAATTACTATGCTATATTGGCCTTGGACACATTTTCAGATTTCTAATGGCTTTAAACTAAAAATCACTTGTCTTTGGCRAGTGATTAATTAATTATATTTTAAAATTATATCTGTCAAGATAATGAAGTTCAAAATTAACTGCTGAACATAAAGAATGTTTTTCTCTCTATGCAATTTTCACAATATTTAAAATTCTGGATGATAAAATAATTCCAGAGCAGGAGCTAAGTTTCAAGGGAGCTATTTTTCTTAAATTAAAAAAAAAATTAGGAATTTTCTACATTGCCAAACCRCTATCCAAGATGGTCTGACTAGAGCACTGTTGAGTGTTAACCCTGGGAAGGTGGMTAAGCTGCACAAAACCACTTACCCATCCCTCAACAACAGAATGGGGGAAGAGAATCTGAGGTGTAAAACTGAGAAAACTTGTGGGTTGAGATAAGGACAGTTTGACAGGTAAAGCAAATGCTGGAGCGAAGTAAAACAAGGAATTCCTTCAGTACTCCCCATACATTGCTGGATGTTCAGTCATTTCCAGGAAAGSCAGGCTCCACCATCCATTAGCAGTGCCTTGGGAAGACAAACACCATCAGTCTGAATTTTCCCTCTTCCTCCTCYTTCTCCCAGCTTCTATCGCTCAGTACAGCATCATATGGCACGGGATACCCCTCTGATCAGTCGATGTCTCTTGTCTCCTCAGTGTCCTCTCCCAATCCCTTGTGCATTCCCAGCCTGCTGGCTGGTGGGATGGAGTGAGAAACAGAGAAACCCTTGATGCAGAATAAGCACTGCTCAGCAACAACTAACACATCAATACTGTTTTGGTCACTAGTCCAAAATACAGTACCGTACATAAACTACTATGAATAAAATTTTCTTTTCCAAAAGCTGTACAAACATTAAAAGTTTCTGTAAATCGGAATAAAAATGAAAGGAGAATAAGGGAAAGGGAAGYCTGATGACTTAGAAGTTTCCTTTCTTCTCGTTAGGCATATATACCAGTGTCTTCCATTGCTGTGTGGCATCTTTCACCTAAAAGAACTTGGATAAATACAAGTAATTTTCATGTCTAGCAACAGAATATAAGTCAGTCATGATTTGTATGTGCATATTTCTCCCCCCAGATTACAGCAGAGTGAAGGAAGTAATTAACAAAAAACTTCTAGATTACTTGCTAAGGCTGTCTACTCCAGCTACTCTGGTGGATAAGTCCAACTAAATATTCCCTGGTAATATTTTTCATGAAAATGCTTTAGTTCTTGGATTAATTTTGGCTTGTTATCTTTTTTATATAACTTTTAAAAATATAAATACATATTTCCTAGTGGATTTTCCTCTGTCTCCATATAATGTACCACAATTTTATTTATTTGCTTCTGGATCTTTGCTGTTATCAGTCTTCCCCAGTCTTACCCAAAATGACAGAAACTGGTGAATAAAGAGTAGTACTGTTGGATATCTGTGTGTCTTAGAAGAAATAGATCTAGAGCTAACAGCCAACCTTTTCCTATTACTTACTAAGCTGAGGTGAACACCTTAAATGTAGACGTCTGAAATTCAGAAATTCAAACTGTGTCATTTCTAACTGAGAGTTAGAAAATTTTTATAAAGCCTGATGTGTATCTGATTTGAATCTTTCCTATCCAGACAGAAAGAGAAACCAAGGGACAATTATCTCAGAATCCTTTATTGTTTTGATGTGGGACAAGACAATTTGGTGATCTTTTTCTTACATTCAACCTTCAAGAAACCACAAACAGAGGAACGTATTTACTTAGTTTGTTTTGAGTGAAAAGAAGGAGCCATTTATTTCTAAGCAGTCTCTATGGAGATCAAGGATAGACTAATTAACTTTAACTTAATCTACAAATCACACTGACAGTCGGTATCCTACAGAAAAACACTTTCCCACTACAGCAGTAAATTGGTAAATAATCACCTCTTCATACTCCTTTCATTTGCCACTCTCTTTTCTATTTTTGGGTAGGGATGAAGATAAACTTTCTGTTTCTCCGCAGAAAAGGGACACATCAGTCAGAACTGATTGGGAGTAGCATAGTTTTGGATACATAAGGAAGAAATTTGAAAAGAGCCTTTTCATCTGTCTGGATAGTTACTGAGAYTCCGGATGTAATAAAGAGTGCCAAYGTGATGGTGACTAACTGRTGATGCTTTTCAATATAAGTTTCAGAAAGAAACAATGCAGTGTTGTTTCCGTACTTTTAAAATGAAAATCCTTCTCTTGTTGAAATCAACAGAAGTCACACACTTAACATTCTGCTCAGATATCCTGTTCCCCTGAGTCATCTAGTAAGACTGCTAAGCATTTCACATTATGAATTCTTTATTCAAAGACAAAACATATACTTGACAAGTATATGTTTCAATATATTTCATTAATAAATATTTATAGACATTTATAAAAAGTGTTCATTATCTGCCATATTTTTCAACATATTTAAAATTCACTATCTTACAAATACATTACCATATGTTTTATTTCTGCCRGTATCCAAATGCTCTTCCTACAGAAAAGATTCCTTTTGCAAGTGGCTTCATAAGAATATTCTTTTTAATAACTCTGATTCTTTTTCTTTCTGTTATCTATTTCTTTATACCTGTCATCCTCCCCTATTACTTATTAACTTGAKACGGCAACTAAAGCTTTGAAAAATGCTCAAAGCTTGGAATTGCATCCAACATTTTTTGAATACAAAAATGTATTTATCTTTGTGGAACTTATACAGCTGTATAAGTGTCTAACACCCTATACAATTCAACATATATAGTGAAGTAGGAAACAGGGCCATTATTACAAAAGCAGACATGTCTGCAAGAATTGATACAGAAAACATTACAAAGCAGCTTCCATTTTAAATCCCAGACTTTTACTTAATGGGAACCCTCTGAAAAATGTTAAGTTGATGGAGACCAAAGGTGGTACCTGTTCAAAAAACTTTGCTTTAATAAGATTTTATTGTTGGGATTCAAGAGTAYTCTAGACAGGAACTTGGTACTCGAGATAAATCCTAATGAAGTATTCTTGTCTCACTGGAGCAGAAGTTACGAAGATTATGTCAAACATCCTCTGGCAACTCTCAGAAAAATCCAAGAAGACTTCCAGTTTTGTACTCCAAGTACTGCTTTTTGTACTTTGCATATGTAAAGTTGATAGGATCATCTCTTATCCAAGGTACAGCAGATATTCAGAGTAGTTTGTATACAATACAATTGTCATTTCATCTGTGCACTCTCAAGTTGCAGTAGACCCCATCATGTTTGTCATGAATCAAAAGATCTTTTGGTCCCTAGAATTTCAGAGAAGAATTTCATTATATTCTGAAGTATTTTTATTTTCTTCAAAGTTACAGTTTTCCATGCTCAGTCATTTCGGAATAAAATAGTATTAAGATAGCCTATTTTCTGAAAGCATGTCTGAAGTACAAACTCAAGGATAGTCATGTGCAGGAAAACAAAAAAAGATTACAGAAATTCATCCCAAGTGGTGGATCAACACTTTTGTTAGTGTTGATGTTATGAAGAGAAACCTCCCTGAAAATTTTAATATTTCCATTCAGGAATCTAAGTGCCCTTTTGCCAGGCAATGAACCCCCTGACAGCCAGTGTATGAATCATTCTGGTAATGAATCCYACACTCCTTGCTATGAGGAGGAATGAGAGGACAGATGAAAATCTCTACAGTGGAGGTTCAAATCCTTGGTGTGATTCTGGGCTGTTTCTCAGATGAGCCGTGCAAGAGTTTACCTGTCACTACCTCTGAAGAACTTGTGGAGCCCATGGGTTCCCTCATATCTCACCCTTGCCTCTAATGGCCAGAGCAAATGGAGACTATTTACCCCCTCAGGCTCACGCGTGTCCTTATGAAATGTAYGAGGAGGATATGGGATCAAGGGACATGCTCCTCGCCTCTTCAGATCTAAACCCTGTTGTGTGCTTGTTCCTTTATTGATTCAATCACTGYCTTCACACTGCTTTGATTAAGGATCTAATCTAATCTCTTTCTAAAGTGAGTTTCTTAGTCATGCCCAGTCAGTGAGCTATTGAAGTAGACTACTCCAAGAAGGTGTTTGTTCATTTAAAGTAGAAGAAACATTTTCTTCTGGTTGTAAGAAGGATGTGTGATGAAGGTGGATGGTGTCACCTTTTTTATTAGTTTTCAGTTAATCATGGACCAAATAATAAGCATTAAAATGTAAAATCTTAAGTGTTTGGATAAAACAAATGTCACAGTTAGGAGACAGAAAAAGTCATCAGCTCYGATTAGACCAAGGGAAGCATATATGGTGTGATGCAGTCTGATGCAATGAATTCTTCAGGGATGTTCAAATAACTCCATGTACTGTTCAAAAAAAACTGGCAGCAAAGATTGTTGTCTCTTGTATTAGGCATAGGCATTTCAGGCTGAAATACCTCTTACCTCTGCCTCATCCTGACAGTTATTAARTAGGGGCAACTTTTACTTGTTTTCAGAGGCACAGAAAATCAGAAAGCATTCCCAGTTCTTATCCTAGGTGCCCTTTGGCTAATTGCAAGCCTGCAAGCAGATCACTTCTTTAAGTAAGTTATCAGTAAGCAGTTTACCAATACTCAGAAGTGATGAGTCAGCAAAATATGGTAAGTCAGAAGAATRTGCCTCCCATCAAAATGCTTTCCACTTCATCATTGCTGGAGTTAAAAAAGGGGGGTTTGGGAAAATAATTAATGTCTACAACTTTCAGTGGGGATACTTAGAGTATAARGTGAGGTGCCTCTTTTTCTGCATCTGATTCGATATAGGTCAGATAGCCTACTTCTAATTTGATGTAGGTCTAGGATATGTTTATAGATATTGTTTCAATGGGATAACTTAGCAATTACCAATACTCAACTATCTGTAAAATATTCTACAGCAGTGCTGCACACCTTTTGTCCATTTCCTTCGTATTCTTTAGTAAGTCATTGCATCAGAGCTCTTTTCAAACTGCTTGTATCAAGCTGAAGATATATGCAAAGAATTATATTAATCAGGAATGCTTTCTTGTGRCCTATCTATATTATCATATTCTATGGACACATGCATTGCTTCATATATTACTGCATATGTTAGTACATAATAATAGTGCATAATAATACAATATATTATACACTGCCTTGCTAGTTTGGAGGCTATACAATAATCTTCTGTGTTCACATTATGAGGACCAACAGCTGGACACAGTATACAGTTCCAAGCTTTCCATTTGTGGGACAAGAACTTCTGCAAAAAATCAACATTTTTTTCTGTCAATACTTATATCTAGGCTGATACAAGATTAAAAAAAAAATTAAATAATTTCTCTGCTGTATAGGTTTATAGAGAAGATGTGGCAACAGAAAATGGGGTTTGTTCCTCCTGAKTACTATGTAGCAAACAAGTAGAGATAAAAATTGAATGTGTTAGTACAAAAGAAGTGAAATGAGCATTGACACGCCCCCTTTCTGTTGAACTCTTTTTATACCATCACCTCATTCTCTTCTTTTATTCCCATTCTATTTGTCTCTTTACCCTTAATGCCATCTGGCAGAATGGATAGTAAAACCTTAAAGAAGGGACAGGAGTTTTTTAAAAAGCTGYCCATGTACCCCAGTTCTGAGTTGATATTCTTAGGCGCTATCATAAACACTTAATAATGACAACATTTATCAAAAAATTGATGCAAAGGTGACCTATTTTAGAATAAATATTTCTCTAGTACATATTCACCCTGGGGATTTGTCCCCTTATATCTCTTTGCTGTTCCCTTAGCCTGACTTCTATATTCTATATATTCTCTTGTTACTGCTGAAGCATTTAAGATTAAGAAGAAAAAAGTTCCACTACATTAGTTGGGGTTTTTTACTACAAAATTCACCATTACAGAAATACACATAAGAGATTGCAATGTTTATTAGCTAGGAATAGAGATGAGCACATAAGTATTTTTCCTGTCCTACGTAACTAATATTCATATAGCCTGTTATGCATGTTCTTGTAACTAATTTRTCTTATTTCATTTCATTTCATTTCWTTCAAAATTCCCATAATTTTATCAGTGTTGTATTTCATGTTTCCAAGATTTTTTGGAATCCTTCTTTTAGTGGACTAGGCACTGTTGGGTTTGCAGTTGGACTCAGTGATCTTGAAGGTTTTTTTCAACCAAAATGATTCTATGATTCTATCATTTAAGTTCTTAAGACTTCTCTAATTTTTGGTTTTAGTGACATGCTGATAGTCTAGGTTRGCACATTGCCCTCACAGATATCTGTGTAGATAACTGATCTTTCATAAAATCACTGAATCATATTCTTGTTTAAAAACAACTCACTGGTGTGAACAGAAATTATTGGACTTTGAATCCAAACAGTTTGCGCTTGATTCAAGTCCATCCAATAATCCATTTGAATAATTCTTAGAAATTTTCAAAGTCAATAGGCTGTTAAGAGCTTGATTTCTTACTGGGAATAAAACTTTCCTTGAAAGTCTGAAACTAGTATTTAGAAAAAAAATGTTCATGACATTATGTTGTGCAGAGCCAGACTGAAAAGAAATATCTTCTGATCAGTTTGCAGTCCCTCTGACTGAAAGTGGCCAAAGGATAGAAGCAGGATTCCTTAATTCAATGTCCCTGGATACGGCTCTTAGTCAAATTAATAACTGAACRAATTGGAAAACACTAAGAGAAATAAAATCTATTATCTTCTGGTTCGTTGTATAAATTAAAGATTTTGTTTCATGGTTTTGATAAAGACTTTCCTATATAAACACTGCACATGAGAATAAACTTCCTTTGAGAAACCATGACAACCATTGCCAAGAGTCTGAGAAGATGGACAGTGCGGCAGTTTCTTCTCAGACTTAGTGTTCAAAAATGTTTTGATTTTAGAGAAATACAGAATTTTAAAATGTTGCTTGCAGTTAGACAGAGAGTAAATCCTTTTCCTTTGAGATAGAGTCAGGAAGCCAGAAATCAGCCTCCACATCCTTCCTGTATATCTTATTTTCCTTCCACTCCACTCTGCTCTCTCCCCATCTGCTCCATCTGAAGTTGCCTCCATGTCTCAAGGATAATTTCCTGATATTCACTATCAAGGAGAATGTTTTTAAAATAACATCCTTCCACACATACCATGTGCACCTCACATGATCCATCCTACTTCAAAAGTACTCTTCCTTGATTACTCTGGACCTGCACAGAGCCAACACTGGAAGCAGAAATAGGGAACCTTTATGGCAGGGGTCTAATATAGGAGCAGGATACATGAGCAGGAAATTTATTATASCAGTGTTGTTGGTACAGTAAAAAGCCTGTGCTTGCTTATACTGGGCTAGAGTTTCCTGCTCAGGTGTCTAATCCACYCTATAATTAAATGACTTTTTTATTTATAAAGACAATAAGAAATTGTAATAGTGACTGGTCTGTATTTTAATGCTTTTATTAAAATKATTGCAGAGAAGCAGAATATGGAATAGGAAGCAATCAAGGAGAGCAATGAAAAGACTAGTGGATAAAAAGGGCAAATTCTTTCCAAACACTGAAAGYTTCCATGAAAACACAGGGTGACATATCCCTGAGACCATCACCTGAGACACTAACCTAAAAACTAAATCACTGTGATAGAGACCTTGGTCCATCTAATGTGAGAAACATACAGTCTCATTTATGATAGTTTTCTACCTGTTGGAATCCCTTGYATGAATTATCCTCTTTTCAGGAGGAAGGCAGGAAGCATAGAAGGTTTATTTGTGCCAGGTTGCTATTGCACTCTAAAATTTATCAGGTGCTTATCTGTTCTTCACTGCCAGCAAAAGGAATAACTATAGAAAATGAATTAAAATGAAAAAAAAAAAGGAAATAAAACAGTAAAAAAACCTGTAGTCAGTGTTAACGATCTACTTTCCTCTTAATTATTTTTAATTTGCATATTCATAGTGGAAATATGATGTTGCTAGCCAGTCTAATTGATCATAATATTCCCTTAATATTTTTCTTTATTTTTCTATTCTTAATCTTGATGCTCTTGATAACTGAGCAGCATCCAACATGCTAAAYTGATATGAGATATGAAAGATATGAAAGTCCTTGTAGCCTCAGAACTGAAGTTGAGAACTAGGTCAAGTATATCAATAAATGCTGTGTCTAGATAAAATAATAAACATCAAAAAATTAATGTACATCCAAAATATGTTGATCTAAGGTTTCGGATAGTCCCTAATTAAGTAGACCACTCCTACACATACTCTTGAAACAGTCTTCTCAAGGTGCTAATTAATAAGCACAAATCTCTTCTGACATATGTAGAAGCATTTAGAAAAAATATGTTTCTAGMTTCCCATGAGACTTGAGCATTATGGCCAACTGGTTTCACCCAAAAAAAGACAATTTAATATAATGTAGATCTGAAAGAAGTGCTTTTGTATTTCACTATCAACATATTGTTAGCAAAAACTGGGTTAGATTCTGATATACTTACTTGTGTAAGAGGAACAATGTATATAATTTATGCTGCATCTGAAAAAAACCCATTCTGAATTAAAACAAAACATTGGTGGATAAAAGTATCTCTTATCAGAGTTAAAACATCAGATTCTTACATTTCCTAAGGCTGAGATGATGACAGCTTGCTACTCTGAGCATGTTTGTAAACATAGGCTCACTGATGTACTGAATGAACAAACTCCACCTGGGAAAAACATCAGGTTCCATTCTGATCCMTGTTTCACCAGCTGATGGCCAGAAGGAAGGGGAGGGCATTATTCACACCAAGCCTTCAGGTGGGGGTCATATCTGAAGTGCCTGGGCTGAGAAGGTTGCAAACCTTGTTTCATGTGTCATCCGAGTAGGTTCAGRTGGAGCCCACAAGAACAGCATCAAATAATTTCCAGCACCAAAAAGATACAAGATGGGTGCCACCAACAACTCACTGGTATCCGAAAGCATGAGAATGCCACAAGCACAGGTCTAGGATGTGTGTGAGCAGGGGAAAGCTATTCTGTACTCACTAAGCCCAGTCCCAGGTCTGCCATGATACCTCATCCCCTGGCAGAAGCTGATCTGTGGGTCCTAATGTGTGCCCAGGCTTTGTCTACCTTGGCTTTTGCTTTAATAACAACAATAAAACCAATAATAGCAATAATTCACCATTAATAACAATATAAAAATAGTGAAAAATATTGAAAAATAGTAATATTCCCCATTCATATATAAATGTCTGCACTGAATCAGACCAGAGGTTCTTTTACCCTCATGCTGTCTCCTGACACTGGTCTGGGCACATGCTTGGAGCTGTATAATCACTAGGACACATGATGTAAAGTTCACTAGGACCTACTCCAGCTTATTCCAGCTGGGAATTGGCCCACTATTGCTARGTAGCCCACTGCAAACCTCCATGCTCTCTACATGAAATCTCACCACCTAGTGAGTGTGCTATTTACATCTGGATCTAAACATGCAACTTAATATTGCATACAAATTTCAATGAAAAGCAACATCYGGAATTAATATGTTTCTGACAACTAGGCAGCCTTTTAAATTTTTCCTGCCATGCAMCTTCTAACGTTGTTTGAGGATATGGTGCCTGTATAATAGACTACCTTTAAAGCAAGGAAGAGCTTTGTCTTGTACTGAGTTTACATGCAAGTGTAAGATGTTGAGTAATGTGCAAGTGTTTTCCAGGGCTCAAACGTCAAGTCTCTGCTCACCAGCAAGCATTACACTTGTTTTACAAAACCCAGTGATGAGAATGACAATCATAATCTCAGCCAAGAGAATTGATTAGTGCAGGAAAGCACCACACACAAAGCTGTTTAGCACATCCCTGCCGGCAGAAATGTTACTTCAGCCTTTGCAAGGAAATACTTGCTCAAACAATTCACAGGAAATGTCCRAGATATCCGAAGAAGATGTTGCAGTACTGACATTTATTCTTACCTATGAATATGAATATTTCATGATCAAGCAGATTAAAACCTGTCTTAAGTAATTATTCTGACCTGTTTACTACTAAATTCCCTGCTGAGTCAAAGCTGGATTTTCCATATTGTTTTGGTACAGAATATAGTAAATATATTTAAATCAACCAAATCAGGACATATATAGCATGTGTTCAACTAAACTATTTAACATTGGTGAGAAAAAGTAGTAGTTGTGTGGAATTAATATAATGAGCTGTTGTTGCTAACTATTAAAATAGCTGCAAACAATTTTTCCAGTAATTCTTTCATGCTCAGAGAAACAAGCTGAGTTTGAGAACAAGAAAAAAATTTATTATTTGTGAAAGTCTCGTATAAGCTAACTCAAGCACCACCCCCTCCCCACCCTCCAATTCAAACACAGGTTTGTCCTCACCTCACCTCTGAATCATCTGTTCAATCTGCCCTTTCTCCATCATGCTGTGCTGAACTCATTGCTTCAGTCATATGAAATGGGAAGCTGGGAGATAGAAATGTTTTTGCGCAATGTTTCCCATTCAGAAACAGTAAAATGAAAACGATARGAAAGGACGTCAGCCGCCCGATTATACACAGAGGGACATGTCCTTTCAATGAGCTAGGCTTACAAGTAAGAACCAAAGACTTGGTATTTGAAGAAAAAAAGTATTTTTTACTCTAATGGTACAGGGTCTTGATTCAACAGAAACAGCCTAATACTCAATATGTTCTTCGTGTTATGCTTGCTTTTGAGTAACWTGTGAGCTGGAGTCTCTGCATACATAGCATCCATCAGGGAGTGCTTTTGTGCACCTGCAGCACTTYCATGCTCATTTATAAAGAGCTGCTTTACCTTGCTGCAAACTCCCAAGAAGAACCAGTGGAACACAGCGGGAGGCAGGCAGTGCTAGGGATAAAGGCGCGAGAGTGTCTCCCAGCAGGGCGTCTCCCAGGCCRTTTAGCAGCTCTCCTGTAAGTAAAACAGATTTTAAAACCCTGCCACCATACCAACTGTGGCTATCCCCTAAATCCAAAAGTTTCAGGGAGTATATAGTTTGCATTTGTCCTTCACAGCTCTTGACGAGACAAAGATCTAGCTATTAGTTTCAGGTAGACTTGCACTTTGTGGCAGCTTTAACTTCTTTTCCAGGAAATGGAAGAGAGTGATTCTCCCTCYCAGCTGGGGATTTAATGATTTTGATATTAACTTGGTTTCATTGCTTTCCTTCAAGTATTTTGCATTCTTTAGTTCTAGATAATTGTTCATGAGGGCAATTATAGAAAACAGCACAGCCTGGACCCCCAAAGTAGTGAAAACTCAATATTTTAAATTAAATCCACACCAACTGCGAGGCCTCAGCTCCTTGAAAATTAAAATCACAGTTCCTTCTTTCATGTTGTTTTTATCAAAACAGCATTTAGGGACTGAAAGAATTTTTTATACTAGTATATTTGACTWGGAGGGTGGAATTGCCTGCTGCTGAAGCAAGAGCTTCCTAACCCAGAGCAATTTCTCATCAAAGTAGGATTAAAAAAAAAAAAAGATTTTCATCGATAGATTCTTACTCATGCTAAATGCAAGCATTTCAGAATGTTGAAGAAACTCCTAGAGCACAAAAGGAAAGAAGAGAGACAGGCTTCTGGAATCTGCTTGCCATTCAGCTGAAAAAAAACCCCACAAATGATTGTGAATTTGATATCTGTTAAAACATTACTATAATTTTGTTTTATCTCACAAAATTAAGCAATAGGTTCTACACCACAGAGGCAAACATAGKTAGAGAACAACAAGTGTAGAGAAGCCATGCAGAATAAGTACTAGGCACTGTTCTCTAATTAAATATTATGATTATTGATGAATGTTAGTGGAAAAATCAGAAGAATTATTATAGTTTATTTTCTTTTTACTATCACATTATAAGAAAAACAAATCCTATTATATAGGAAATTTCCTTCTGGACAAAGAATTTAATGTTAATAACAATTCGTGCAGCAGAAGGATCTAAAATTCACTATGAAGAATAAATGATGGTACTAAAYAGCAAGGGTTTATGTTAATTTGCTTGTATGACTTCACACTGACTCAAATACAGGTAATTTCAACATACTATGACAGAAAAATGAAAACAACTATGATCGTTTATATACTCTGTGTCACATGGTCCGATTCTTGTGGCTGTCCTGTCCTGTACAGGAGCTGGACTTCGATGATCCTTGTGGGTCCCTTCCTATGCGGGATATTCTATGATTCTCCATTTTCCAAAACATGGTATCAATCTCTATGTTATCAAAAAGTTATTAACCCGCAAAAATTTATATTTTTCTCTTCATCTCTGTAAATAGAAATAATGTACCCATCGCAAATATATCTGGTGTAGTGCAGGCTTTTTTTCTGACCTAAACAGCTGGCTGCAAGATACATACAGTTATAGATACAGATATAGATATATAAAATCACAGAAACACATTATTACTTCCACTCCACTAACCAAAACCTCTAAAGGGATCACCAGGGACATGGTTTCTACTCATAATTTTGTTATTTGAAGAGATGCTTGACGAGAATGGGTAGTGGTTTCTGATATATAGTATTCCAGGCCAATAAGGAAAAAGACCAGCRCGACCAAAAAACCCAGAAAAACATGGAGCTCAGAATTAAAGTAAAATTTAAAGTAATTCCAYATGTTTTAGAAAATGTACATTTACATGCAAAGTGCTTTTAGTTGTTTAATTTAAGACTCAGATACAAGCATCACATGGAGTCTATGGACAAAAAATGAAAAGAAACTGAACTTTTGTTACCTTTGYTACAGAATGTTTGTTCCAAAGCATTCCAGGATGCTTTGGTACAGTGATCGAAAGTAAGTGTGCTTGAATATCTCAGTGCATCWTTTGACCTTTGATTATTGCATTGTTTATTTCTCTTCTAAATGACATTCGTCCTCTGTTAAATGAGTTTTATCTTCCTGACCCATGTGGGTTAGCTGGACSACTTTGTAAAACTTCAATGCCATTACTGAAAACAGAGTAAATAATGAGAAAAATGGAATGCGGATGCCAGTCCCCTCGACAAGAGTGAGGAAGGCAGACTTGCAGGGCTTAACTGGCCCTGTTGCAGATTGTCCCTGTGAAGGGAGGAGCCTGGTGTCAGAGGACATGTCTGTAGGGCACAGCAGGGAAAGCACACAATATTGCTTGAATGAGAGAAGTGCTGTAAGTTTCTCTTCAATATTTGTCAGGAGCAATGCTGGAAACGTGGCCTTCCCGTTGCCATGGTTACGAGCAGACTTTCATACAGACTGGGAACAAAAAAGTGCCCTCCAGTTATTTGTTGCCTGTTTCACACGTTCCCCACTTTTCATAATGATTTATTCCAATTGCCTAGCRCTTCTCATAGAAATATTCATCACCGTCTGGGGCTCAGTTTTTCATTCTTCTTCAGCTTCCRCTAATAATTCAGGACATTGAAGAACTGGAACAAATAGAAATGTTTTAACTTTTTTTTTTTTTAATATAGCAATTGCCTGGATATTCACAGGTTAATTTTGTATAAAATTTTGCATTTAAGACAGGATTTCAGCCATATGGGACTTTTCTTTTTCCTTTTCCCCTCTATACATAAATATGGTAAGTAATCATTAGCAAATTAATCTCCTCATCCAGCTTTTCAGAATTGTTTTTCAGCCTCTGTGCCTACTATAGAGCACACAGACAAGACTGACAAGTAAAGTGAGAGCTGACTTAACTATTTCCAGTTCAAAAAATTAAAAAACTTCAAAAMCATAAACTAGGAGAAGTAATTGAAACTTTGGTTTTTCCTAGAGCCGTTATAATGATCTACCATATATACTATAACTAGGGAAAGTACCCCAAGGTCTGTATCATAATTTAAGCATATAGAAAGGCTATAAGTTTTTTCAGATAAATGGGTTTTGTTCCCTAACTTGGTCCTTGGACTGAACATTTACCCTGGACAGAAGAAATTCTGTGAMTCTGGTATTGTTCTCTGTGCTCTCATTGGTAGAGCTTGAGAAAGGAAAGGTACAGCCTGACAGTCAAGATTCATACTTTTCATGAGCATTCCATTGCACTGAGTGACTAAAGCTACAGAAGCCATTCAGGTAACATCAGGTCATCTTCAAGCCATGACCACCTCATGAGAAAACCATGTGTCTTCCCATGTGTGTAACATGTCCCAGGAGAGAGTGACTGGGCAAGGTACTTCCTCTCTATTCCTTCAAATGCAATGCAGATTTGTCAAAAAGGGGCTTCTGGCACTGAGAGAGCCAGGGAGAGCTATTTAAAGTCCTCAACGTGGATCTTCACTGACAACCCTTCAGTACCACTCAACATGCAATCCACTATCCGTAATTGTCTCTCGACTGCGGTAGTTGAACATCTGTCTGCTGGGGATAATAGCATTTTTAAAGTTAATCTGTATTTGCACAGGCTCTACAGAAGCTGTTTATCAAAGCTTATTAGATGCTTGAATTGCTGAGTCTGTCATATGGTTTTTATTTTTCTTTAATTATTAACAATATAGCAAGTAATTTCCTTAGCAGAAAGAAGTCCCCTCTGTATCATTATAATTTCATAATAGATGCAATAGCAAGTCTTGGTAATTTGGCAGTGTCCTTCCAAATGTTTGAAACACTTCCTTCACAGCAGGTTTTTGTTTTCATGAAACACAGTTCTTCCCACTCCATTCTTTCCCGACACTCTTTCCAGTGCAGATAATACTTGTTGGTGTGGAAAAGCACAGTATACTGAAGTTATCACACTCATCCCCTGGGCAGAGTTCAAGGTGAATCAGCAGATCACTTTTTTGGGGGAAACATGAGGAGCCCCATCCAATGCAGCACTCATTGCATATGCCAGTGCCTGTGGGCAAACAGAGGCACAAGGCCAGAATGGGAAGAAGATTTTGATCCAGTCCTTCGAGGACTAAATGACCGCTACAGCGGATAAACATGAWGCCAGGTCCTTCCAGTCACACATGAAAGCAAATCATCAAAGGGAAAGCTTTCAGTTTGGGCTTGCTCTGTATAAGTTCACACCAGTAATTAATCACTGGTGCATTTTGCACAGGTCTGGGTTGTCACGCAGTATTTTAAATTCCTCTCTCATTTTCTTACCATCCTATTTTCCTCTCAAACTAGTCTCAACTTCCACACCAAATAAAGTTCCTTAAAATCATCCTTTCTGCAAGGGTTTGTGACTATTCAAGTTTTATGTCATTATTTGAATTGAAAAGAAAATGATGATTATTATTGTTATTTTATTATTATTATTATTACCTGTTAAAAGAGAATTGGCTTTAGTATTGCCAAGGATGGCTGGGAACATATATTTCAGGAAACTGAAAAGACTCCTATGAAATCGCAGCTAKATTTTAAAGATGCTATTTTTGTAGGGAGCAACATCAGTATTGCTGCCTGCCCCATCCAAGGAACAAGTTTCACTACTGGAATAGGTGACAGCAGGCAGGCAAATGACAATCATGTGATGCCCTGTATTGCAAAAATCAAATCTCCTGCTTGCCACATAGATTTTGAGATAGTTCCAGAAAGCTAGCCTTTATTTTTCAGGATTTYTGTTTTTCATTTTGAACATCAATGGCTTCAAATACCTTTCTTGATCTATTTTTCAACCAGTATTTAGCACCTTCTGAGAAGAGGGTTGGTTAACTGATTTTTAAAACATTGAMCAAAGAACCCTTTGACCAAGACAAACAGGCAGYGTATGGTTAACACATAAAGATGCTTATTCTCAGTCTTTCAGACTGAATCTTGAAGTAGAAAGAACATGAAAATAACTAATTCATAATTCTTTTTCCAAGAGCTGTGTGATTTAAGAGGTCTTCTCACTTTTGTCCAAACATTGACAAAATGGCAGTGTCTACTCAATCCTGTCTTACCAGAGGGGAGGAGTTATCAAGACATTCTTTGAACACAGACACAATAACAAATTATCAGGAGAAAAACTGAGCTGTGAAGTTGCTGTCACAGTTCTCCAGTAGATACTGGTAAACTAAAGGCTGCTCTGCCTTAATAAAGGATGTGCAGAATGCCTTTCATTTATCACAAGTGTGTGAAATTATTGTGGGATACACATGAACTTTTCAGGAAATATCTTATATGATTGCAAATTCATGTTTGATTCAACTTCTTGATTGTGGTAGCTGGACTCACATGAAAATTTAATATTGCTTTGCCAAGGAAAACAGTTGTCAATGTGATGCTGTCCCTGTATTTCATGTGAGTTAATGCTTTTTTCTTCTGATAGCTAAATGATTAACTCCTGTCATTGGTATGCTGTCTGTATGTGCTGGCTGACCTTTAAAATAACAACGAGAATTTTAAACCCACTCCTTATTAATACAACTCACACTCCAACTAGAAATGAGCTGAAGCAATTTATACTTATGGCAGAAGGTGACATACATCTTCCTGCTACAGTTTCCAAAAAATTTCAGAGACATCTGTGTGGCTTTTTTGTATCATTTCCCTGCATATTTTTCCTGTCTTGGTGATAATCAACACACTTTTCAGTGTGCAAAGAACAGCAGAAAGTAAAGGTAGATGGAAACAGAAAAACAAAAGAAAAAGAAAAAGAATAATATTTAGTAACATCAATAATAGAGAAATTGCAGCTGTAGCTGGGAAGAGGATATCAGATTTTACAAGAATTTGAAGTTTTTCTTTGTTTGATAAGTTAGGCAGTTGCATATCTGAAGAGCTGAGAAAAAATCTAAAATGAGGAAAGGCTGAAACACTTCATGAGGGATGTTGGGAATTGCAAACAGAAGAAAATAATATATGTCAAGTTTTGGAAAACTTGGACACTTAGCTTAATGACTTTCATTTTCAGTCACTCTTAAATCTTRAATAAAAATAAGGGAATGTTAGTACAATGGTTTTCTATTCATCACGCATAATAAACAGAATCATTTAAGATTCAGATATCTCARGTTTGCAAATTAGTTCTCATGGTGAGTCAGAAGGCAGTGACCAAAGCAAAATTATCATAAGAACCGATGCAAGAATGTGGTAAATCCTTCCCGATGCTCATAAATCACAGGGATTATTGCTGTGCCTATTTCCCTGAACTTTTGTTCTCTCAAGTAATTTGATTCATCTCAGTCACCCTGCAGCTATTTCACCAGTAAAAAGTACCTGAAACTTGAGGGATTTTTTTATTCTGTGTCTGTGCATGGGAGTTACACACATGTACATAAGTGTGTATGTACTGCTCATCATTCAGTCACTTGGTATTTCCAAATTTAGACARCCACAGGCCAAAGAAAAGACAGCTCCATGATCAAAAAGTGGAAATCCTTTCTCAATACAAGCAAGGAACAACACAAGCAATGTCAACAAGTCATTTCACATGGAGAAAAAGAGTGTTGGTGTCCCYCCCCACATCACCAGTCACTACTGATCAAGTCTAATCTCATTTCAGCTTCTTTCCCTGTGATTGGTAATCTGTGAGCAAAAAATTCTRTGCTCCAGTCAATCAGAACATAGGAGTAGGGATGCAGAGTGACATGTAAGGGTTTAAAAGAGGGGAAAATGAATTAATCCTGGGGTCAATTTGCCAAATCTGAAAGTATGCAATCTAAAAAGTGTATTTTATGGAAAATAAGCTATTTGAGACCAAGCTTTCCAATGCAGATGAATATTTTGAATCTATAAAAAAGAAACAGAACTCAAAGTGTGGCAATTCAAAACTAAGCACATTTACTGTTCTTTGAATTTGGATTTCAGTATTTTGTAAAGATTTATCTTCTAATAAGTTACTAGGGAGGAAAAATTTTCTTTAAATACCAATGCTTCCACTGCTATTAGTAATGAGGATYTTTAATGTACATAATGAATATGGAAATCTTTGTTACAAATATTTACATGCAAGAAAAAAAAGTATTGAGCTTTCTCTTTGGTTTTGAATTCTGATCCCAAAATGAGACTAGGTACAACTTTCCTTTTCTTTCTCCTCAATTTTTCCTTTCTGACTTCATATGAGAACAAGATAGAGAAATTTATCAAGACCTGATAAATAAATAAGAGAGTGGTAAATCACCAGCCATCCAACCTGAAAAATGAAGTCATCCAAAATTGAAGGTTATTTACTTATAACCTCTGTTTAAAAAGAAGAAAATGTACAAGTCTTCCCTTCTTCCACTGCCCACACTAGAAAAACCTTGATTTACCTAGCAAATTTTTTCCTGATTTTCTAAACCCTTCTTTCCTTTGCACATTATAAATCTTCACAAATTTTTCACAAATTTATCACAAATTTATCACAAATTTTTTCATTGAAACAAGCAATCACAGTAGGGTGTTATGTGGTGTTTGATATTAATCCACGATCAGTGGAACCAGCATGCGCCTTTTCAGTGATTTCAATCAGCCCTCCTTCAAAGCCCCGTGTCTGAATTGCAACTGCTTTCATTTATACACTTTGTGATAAAAATTAGGCTAAACTTACATCTTAATAATGGTATGAATAAAACAGATTACAAAATCCTGCAGAGGTAGTCTGTCAGTTTTAGAGATCCTTTGATGGCTACATTAGTTACACCTTTGCTTCTGATCTGACAGCATGCTTAAACAATCATGGCTTATCCACATTCATTGCAAGTAACCCAAGGTAAGACCTTAAGTCTTTGGAAAAATCCATATGGGAACAGCACTCCCCAAAGCTAAAACGAATAAATCAAACACTTTTAAAATAGTGTTGAGATTCACTTGAGAATTGAATTTGTTAGTTCTCAAAAAATCAATTCCACAGTCTTTATGAAAAATACRTCTGTTTTAATTAGTTATGTAACTTCTTCATTATATCCCTGTGTATCAGAACGACATGAAAGGAACAGGAGCAAGGAGCGTGCAGAATAATAAGAGGTGCTGGGACTGCAATACACTTTTGAATAATTTGGCAGGTCTCTCTGCTTGGTAATGACAAACACAGGAACAGACATTATCCAGCCAGCTGCAGCAATATGGCAAGTTACTTTACGAAGGTAAGTTTCATATGAGCAAAATCAGAGCAAAAACCCAGAGTATTATTTTAACCCACTAATCCAGAAACAAGGAAATTCTTTAACAAGTTCATATTTTTTCATTTTTTCAAATAATCACTACTTTCAGGAAGAAATTTCAAAATCCTTGCAATTAATTGGAAACAATGTACCCATCATGTCCTCATTTGGTAGAGTTTGTTATATCCTCTACTATTTTAGTGTTTCTTCTCTCTCTCTTTTTTTTTTTTTGTCTTGTTTTGTTTTGATTTTGGTTTTGTTGATTTGTTTGGGTGGGTTTTTTTCTTTGATTGGTTGGGGTTTGTTTGGGTTTGCTTTTTGCTTTTTCTCTGGTAAAAAAGGAACAATCTAGCCCTGAGCACTGCAGATGAAAGACAAACCCATGGTCGTTGGGGGATCCATTTTCACTGCTCTTCTTCACAGAAGGCTGCTGTGCCCTTATGTCCAATATTTCACATTGATGGGAGGTGTACTGGGGTACAGAAAACTTTACAGCAGGGGTGAAACAGGGGTTGTGCTGGCAGCATTGAAAAGGGGAATGGACAGTCTACTCTGAAGGAGTAAGCATAGTGGTCACAGAAGCAGAGGGGATAGCACCAATCCCCATCACCTCTGAATATCATTAATTCAAACTGTGAGTGCYACAGAGAATTGCTGCCTGCCTATATTCTTAGTGCCTACCAGATGGGTAATGAACACACTGCTCTGCTCATAGGCCCTACCCACTCAGCTCTGCTCAGTCTTTGGAAATCCCAATATACAGAGTCTCATCCTTGCTGTGCAGACTTKTCAGTGATATGGTTTAAGTAATAACCAATGCTCATGACCCTAAAAAAAACCAGACTCTGCCCACTAGGGAGCTCCTGCGTGACTAATTGATTTTCTATTCAGTGTCCCAAGCAAAATGGGAAGGATTTGATTTAGAGATATCTGCTGTGTTTTGGTTTTTTGTATGCCAGTGATGTTTGTGCTTTTTAAAAAAAATTATTAATAATCATAAAGAAATTAGTGAATTCCAAATTGAAAAAAAAATTTGTGGAAATTCACAGCATTGTATGGTGTACATTTTTAAATTAAACACTCATAGAAAGTATTTTCTTAATATCTCCTTCTGAACCAAAACTTCATGCCAGTTTTGGCCAGTCTCACTAAATTGCAAAATTATCCTAGTTCTGCTTTTTTTTTCTCTTGTAAACCTGCAATTCATTAAAATATTTGGCTCAGCTGCAACTCTAGTTTAATTTCACAGAACCAGGAGAAGAGACATAAATGTGCATAGGTTGTAGTTTAATCAGTTTTGGAAAAGGACATTTCCATGTCAGGTCCTTGTTCTCACTGCTGGGAGCTGGAAGGGTTATACAGAAGTAACAATGAGTCAATAGGGATGAGATATGACCGTCTGTACCTGGGAGTTTTTACACAGTGAAAAAGCTGAAAGAAAGAGCTCTTTTTTCAGATATTTTAATTGGTATGCAGAGTTTTAAAATATATTAAAAGGAAATTTCGAGGCAGATGTTATTGTTTGGTTTGTAATTGCAATTATTGTTTAAAACAATACTACTTGTCAGCACTCCCATCCAGTAAACCATGGTATTGAAAACAGCTCCACAAAATAAGCACATGGGGTAGATTGTAATAGATTGCAGGGCCCTCAGCTTAGTCTAAATAAGGCAATGGAATTTAGGCAACATTTTTCATTCAAGTCAGACAATTGTCATGTTTATTGAATGCAGAAATTACTTAAAATTCTTCCTAGAGATCTGAAGAGGTTCTTGCACTCAGAAATTTCAAATGACAGTACCATTTTTCTTAAATCTCCCGGGCCCTTTGTAATAGCTTACTTTCACTCTGAAGAGAAAAATATCTTTCTGGCTAGAGTTACTCTTCACGTTGCTGATAAATTGCAAACTGATTTGACAATTACTCTGAATTACAGATAGACATGTCAAACAGATCACTTAGAAACTGATCAAGAGCAAGTTAAAGTGTCAGGATGTAAAATAGAATTAATTAAAACTAGGAAATGGCTGTAGATTTTTTTCCTATGAATAATTGTGACTCTGACTAAACAAGAATAAAAAAAGCCTCAGTACATCAAAAGTATATATCTCCATTTTAAAAAAACAATACTATTTAGAGGGCTAAGAATACTTTTCAAACAAATGATTTTGTGCCCCAGTTCCTCATTGTTCATGTCTCTTCATGAACCCTCGTTTACCCCGAAAATTCTCTGAAGTCCTCCAACTGGCAACCTGTCAAACTCAGGAGCTAACCCACCATCTTTGCAGGATCTAGGAAAGCTAATAGTTATCCTCCTGACTTAACAGATTTGTTCAGGCTCTGGCACTTGCTTTTTGATTGACTTAAGGAGTTCTGTTGTCCTGGGATGAGATTTGATAGTTGTCACCTTGGTACAGTGTTTTTATTAAAACTCTTGGAAGCTGAGTATCAACAGGGTACAGAAACTTAATTATGCTTTCTAAGCCAAAGCTGGTCCCCATGGAGACCCTTTTGCTGCAACAGCTTTAGCAACACATATTAGCTGGATAAATACAGCTAATGGAGCAGTCAGTCTACTGCTTTGTGAAGGATCTGTATTCAGATAAAGTAGTTGTTTTAAATAGTTGCATATATTAATGTATAGTTGCACACACACATTTTTGTATATGTTAATCATATTAATATTATATTATTAAATATCCAGACATTTCCTTGCACTGTTTGTGGGCTCAGGTGTAAGGATTCAGTTTTGGGATCTAAACCATATTCATAATAATTTTGTTTATAATTTAGAAGATTCCACATTGTGTTAGAAAAGGATTAAAAATTGGAAGGAAATACAGAGCTGTCACAATTGAGACATTATGGTTAACCTCTGTTGATTTCTGTTTTCATGTTGTTGGTTACTGAAGGAAAAGGTTGACCCTTACTTCAAGACCAGTGCTGTACTGTAATTAATCCCAAAGACAGTTTTGGTAGGCTTTGTTCTAGCAAAAGTTCCCCAGAAGTTTTTCGATTAAGGATAAGCATTTCAGCAAATGCAAAAGGTTTTCTCAGGATGGCATTCTGGCATGAGAGCCACACCTTTCCCATCAAGAACAAGGAGATGGTATAGGAGAAGTGTAGCTAGGTAAATATAGCTCAGTTGATCCTTCAGAACATATGATGGAAAACCAGCCAAAATGTGCAGCACATGACTTTTGTGCTACTCACAATGCCTCTCTCACAGTTCAATTTATAGCAATGCAACACAGAMTGAAAATAGGGTTTGCCATTTGTTTGAGTAGAAGGGATGTTTCCAATCCATAAACCAACTTAACATGATGCCATTTAAAGGAAACCCTAAAAAAAAGATTGCAAACCTTTGTTTGGATAAAACTTACATTGAACTTAAAATTTATGGGCAATCTTCCATTTATTTCTGCAAACAGCCATTGAACTGTGTTTTGTGTGCAGTAGTTTGAAAAATAAAATCTGCATTTACTTGTACAAGCATTGGTGCCTTTTTGTCTGGTTCCCCTGATGACTCTTTTAGGATAGAGACAAGGAGCAAAAATTCCATKATTTAGGTGAAAAAGTCCCCTAATTAAGATTGAACTGACTCATTCCACCAGCTGCAACAGAGACCTATTGATCAGTCCAAAGCACAAAATAAGTTCTCAGAGGATCCACTTAATAATTTCTAGTATGAATGAATATGATGTATTACCACCAAAGCTGGAGAAGAATAACTGTACTTTGAAACTTGGTGTCTTCATGAACCCACATTGCAGAAAAAGAAAACCTGCTTATGCTCCAGAAGCTACCTTCATGAAATCAGTAATTTTTTTCTCCCATCACAGCTCTTTTGGTGAGTTTAAGGCATTTCACCATGGCAGACTACTGCTTTGCAAGTCAGTTCATCATACTTCTAATAGTGTTGTATTTGATTTATAATATTTGTCTAGCATAAGTAAATCTGGCAGAAGGCAATTAAAATAAAGTTCTCTGAGTTTACAAGGGTTTCAAGCCTAGAGAAAGCTTAATTAAAGTCAATCATGGAAAAAAGCACTTAGCCCTGCAGCCCTACACATTTGTCAGACATCTGAATCATGGGAAAGGTTAATTAGAGTCAAATGAGGAAAAAGTAAACACTAAAAGTGCTTTCTGGGGTTCATTAAGTTTAAATAAATCAAAATATGAAATATTCAACTTTCTAACAATGATTCACACACATCTCTCTCTGCTTTTCTACAATCACACATTTTTCAAAATTACTGAATTAGCATACTTGGAAAGCCTGACTCTTAGTCACACCAGGGCTCCATGGCTGAATTTTGACAATGGAAAGGAAGCAGATGAAGCCTCTGTGCCCTGTTACATTGAGAGTAAAATACTTGTGTATACATATTCATTTTGCAAACAGAATATTGTTGACAGGTTATTTACTATTTCTTAGTCCCCCTTCTCTGTCTCTCTTCACTCTGTAGGATGAAGCAGAGGAAGTAAACTTTAGGAATCCTACTAGAGCTCTCTAAAGTAAATCTTATAAGTGAGGAAAAGTTGAGGCCTTGGATCAACAAAAATCCCAACAATTAGTGCCTATTGATTCAGCCAAACAAATGAGAAATAAGTAGAGCTTCCTGAATGAAGAACATGAGTGCTTGTGGTCTCAAGCTTGCGCAAGTCTTTGGGAGCGGAAGATCCTGAAAAAAAAACCCATGTGAGACAGGGAATCTCATGTACTCATTTCTTGAGGAGGAAGGAGTTTCTAAAATTGAGAACATAAGTCAAAAAAAACCCCAAAATGTTAGAGAATTTGTTAAAGAAATGTACCCACTTTATATCTTGAAGGAGGCAGAAAAGGAGTGTCCAAATTTTTGAGTTTCTGAACCATGTATCTTCTCAAGGATTTTAAGTCCCTATTGTCCACACGAAATCAGTATCTCATCACAGTATTTCTTAACATGTCAGCTCTTTGTCTCCCTTGCACAAACTAGATTTTTATTGAAGTAAAATAGCTCAAAATTTTCCCACCTACCAGTTAGCATGGCTGACGGCTCCAGATGCAGTGACAGGCRAGCAAAGTACATATGTAGCACTTAGAGCATGATTTGCTATAAAGCAAATAGTTTCATTTGTATTCATCACATCAACAAACATTCTGTGGAACACTAGGTAGTCTTCTAAACACTAAACACTAAAAAGCACTAGGTAGTCTTTTTCTTTCCTCTTCATTTCTTTATAACCACTTATTTTGTTCTTCCTTTGTTGTGCTCACAGTTATTACAAATCAATCATGACACCTTCATAAAAAACACCAAAAATAAGTTTCTGTCTCACACAGGTCCAAGTATCACCCATTTTTAGAGAATTTGGCAGACTCACAGAAACAAATGCTACAAATGTGTCTATAAAAAAGCAGAAGAAGAAAGAAAGATCAAGGGGCTGCCCTTCATCTAGTAGAGGACCTCAGCCTCCTTTGCCTTTCACAGAGAGATTTGTTGTGCTTCTATGCTATCAGCACAGGACTGGCATCTGCACAGAGCAGTACAAAGTCCTGAAGGTTTTGTCTCACAAATTATAAAGCTGGAAAGCTCAACTGTTGTCTCCTCCTTCACAGTGCAATGGGAACTAGAGTGCTCTATGGAGACACTCACTGAACCTGGGCCGCACTATTTTTGCTGATGAAGAACTTAACACAGCTTCAATTAAACGGTTGAAATGCTCAAATACCATCATTCTTAGCAAACAACTAGTTCAACTTTTCCTACATTAATAACTGTATGATCCACATGTCACCCTTATGTGGTAGACTGACAGTAGCTGATAGAATATTCCATATGCCAGCAAGAAGAAATACAGACTTCCATTCATTCATAGATGATTGCTACATCCAAATATGGTAATCACAACTAGAAAGGTGAAGAGAAGATTAAAATGAAGAGCCAAAAATATGATCAGAGAACTTGAAAATCAGCCTTATTGGGATCGTGAAGTTGTTGAAGTAGTTGGGTTTTTTTCTGTGTTTTAAACAAGTTGAGATACTTCATCAATCTTGTTGTGATACAGGATGCAAATTTTGGACATGAGGCATTTAGCAATATTGTCATTATTGTTATTGCACAGATCAGTGTCCAGCAGTAGAAATAATAAAAAAAAAAAAAAACTCTATGATAAAGTAGAAAGGCTTATAAAAAACCAGATTTGGGCTTTACAGGCATATTTTTAAAAATGTACTTATGCAACCTCACAGAGAAGTTTTTGGCTTCAGGACAGCATAGTTGTCCTTTCTAACTGGCAAAAAATCCAAATTTCATCCTCTTCTCTATGAAATCTCATCCTCTTTCTGTCTCTTCATTACATTTCTTTTTTGTGATCTGACTTCAGAATCCTTTCTATTATCTCTATACTCTTCTCATAATGCTTAAGTTTTAATGTAATTATGTTAATCAAAGCTTACAGTTTTCAATTAACTACTTACAGAAGGTCAGAAAAAAGCTTCCTGCTGGTTTTGTTTATTTGTTTTCTCATCTTCCTCTGAAGCATCGGTGTCTGGCAACATAAAAGTAGAACTTTTAATCCACTACTCTGAAGAAAACTTTTGTCATTGGTGTGTCTGCTGGTATACTCAAGTCTGACCAGTTGGACAGCACTGTCTCTCCTTGTCATGGTCATGGAGGATAAGGTTAATTTGTTCAATTTCTTGGCTTTCTGGTACACTAGAAGATACATCTCATCCATTGGAATCATCTTGGCTTAATTTATCTGATAATTTCACAGGATCATATAATCATAAAATCATAGCATGGTTTGGGTTCCAAGGGACTCAAAGATCATGTATTTCCAGCTCCCCTGCCAGGGATACAGATGCCACTCACTAGATCAGGTTTCTCAGAGCCTCATCCAACCAGGCCTTGAACACTTACTGGGATTGGGCATTCTGTCCACTTCTCTGGGCAAGTTGTTCCAGTGCCTCATCATCCCTGAATAAAGAATTTCTTCCTAACATCTAATCTAAGCCTGTCCTCCTTTAGTATAAAACCATTCCCCCTTGCCCCTCTTTTTATATCTGCCCATATAAAAAAAATCCTTCTCCCTCCTTTTTATAAGCCCCCTTAAGGTACTGAAATGTGATCTTCCCCAGAACCTTCTCTTTTCCAGGCTGAACAACTCCAGGTCTCTCAGCCTGTCTTTGAAGAAGTGCTCCAGCCCTCTGATAATTTTGTGGCTCTCATCAGGACTGTCTCCAACAGATCCATGTCTTTCTTGTGCTGAGGAGACCTCAGAGCTGGATACAGCACTCCAGGTGGGAGTGAACTCACCAGAGCAAAGCAGAGAGGCAGAATCAACGTCCCTCAACCTGCTGATCATGCTGCTTCTGATGCAGCCCAAGACATGATAGGTTTTCTGAGCTGCAAAATTCACTGTGGACTCATGTCCAGGATTTTATCCTTCTCCACAGGACTGCTCTCAGTGAGTTCTTCCTTCAGTCTGAACTCATGTCTAGGATTGTCCCAGCCAAGGTACAACACTTTGCACTTGGATGTGTTGAACTTCATGATGTTCTCCTGGGCTCCATCTCTAAGTCTGTCCAGGTCCCTCTAGATGGCATCCCCTCCTTCAGACATGTCAACTGCACCACTCATCTTCCTTCCCATTGCAGGCACATTGCCCAGAAATTGGACTCACCTATTTACTGTCCCTAACACACTTTTGAAGACTGAATTATCTGGCTTAGCTAGAAAAAGGCTTTGGGCTTCATTTAAGGAAATTGAGCAACTTGAATATCTTCTGATTTATAGATCAAATAATCTGAGTTAATTGCACCTGGTGGGTCTACGTTCAGTGTATACCTCCAGCTTTTTTCCTTGTGTATGCAAATTGAATACCTCACACCATTCTCTATAAAGCATGGTTTCAGCCTTTTGTTTATTCTTACAGCTTTTATCTACATCTCCTGCAACTTTTTAACAACCCTGTTGAATCACTGACACCAAATTTGGCACTGTATCTTTATAATGTTATCACTTCTTTCTGTATCTGCAAGTTAATGTCTTTGCTGGTAGTTTACAGTCTAGGTGCTACTGAGAGAAAAAAAATCCATTAAGCATTTTCTAACTGGCAGATGCCATGGAAGAGAAGGCTTCTACAACCTCCATCAGGGAGAAAATCACAGTTCATTATCTACTAGAAGTCAGTACACAAAAATACCCAGCATAGAGAGATAATAAACTTGAAGAGAAAAGAGAAAAAAAAGGAAGAAATTGAGAGTACAGACCTCCCTGACAGGAACACTCTTATCAACAAGAAACTAGGGACAATAAATGTGTTTAATACAGAGAGGAAAACCTGCTGTTTACATTTTAAGAAAAGCACTAGGTAAAGTCTGGTAAATAACATGTGTATAATGAAAGACCTCATAAAAAGGGACCAGAAATGAGTGATTTTTGGGAAGTGTCAATGCATGGAATCAAAGTGGAATGCCAAATCTGAAATGCAGCAGGTTGAGAGCTATGGATATGTGATGTGAGAGATGATAATGTGCTGGTAAGACTGGCCACAGTTACAAAGTGGTTCAAGCAGTCCAAAGGAAAGGATTTTTTTTGTGTATGATGACAGGTTTTAGTCTGTAATCAAACTTAACAGAAAATTCATATTGTTGCAATTCTGGGTAGTCCTGTAGGTAAACTGGATGAAGGAAAGAGGATGGTATAACATGGTAATTCAATTGGTTGATAGCTACTTTCCTCTTTTCTCAAAGGTCTAAAAAATGTGATAAGTCAATTCCTTCTGGGCAGCCTGATTCCTGAAGCATCCCTAAAATTCTGGAAGCAAATTACTTCCAGTCCTTCTGAATAAATGTACTTCTGAGTTTTGGGAAATTTTCATTCCTGTGAGCAACACTTCCAGAAAATGTTGGTATCAGAAAGAATACAACACAACTTTATGGTGCTTTGGTTCTCCAGCAGTGGGTGTTTACAGAGACCTAACTGCAGTGGCTAATTTAACTTTCTGTAAAAAGCCTGCACAACAGTATAATCATATCTTTGCAGAATAATGAAAAGCCAGCTGTACCTGCCAGCATACAGAAGAGTATGACACTGTCCAGAAGACACAGTGACTGTAATATCTCCCAAGCTGAAGCCATACCTGTAACATTCCCTTGTTTGTATAGCTTTGGGAAGACAAACTACTCTTTATGTCTTTCAACTGCATTCACCTGAAGTAATTCACACCAGGAAAAAAATTACACAATCCAGCATTACTCCAGTGTATTATGGTAAGTGAAAAAGTTGAAGATAATGGTTTTTATTTGCTCCTTTGTGCCTGCTTGGTCCTCACTGCAGTGACAAGTAGAACAGTAGCATCTTGGGAGTAGGGAATACTTGTGCTGCTGCTACAGATAGTAATAAGGAGGGACAGATGGAACAAATTACACTGAGTTTGCATATCTGTGCAATGTCAGTTTTGAAATCAACAGGGAGCTTGTTCCATGGTTGTAAACATGGCTCTTTGAACCTTCTTTGGCAGTACTTGTTCCTGAGAGTGAAGCATGACCATGCCCTGCAGCACTTCAGATCTTGATCTCATTCCACTGCTAAATAAACTCATCAGAACCACCTTTGTGTGCCTGTGCTCCAGCCCAGCACTGTGTTTGTGGAGTGTCTCCACGCATCCATTGGCACATGGAATCAAAGTGCTGGTCCGAAACTACAGAGAAACAGAATTTAAACAGGAAGGTCTTGCTGACCTAATGATTCAACTCACTCTAGGGCAGCCCCTGTAATAGTGAACATGGATAAAAATGCTTTCAGACTAACTACACTTAGCAGGTACAGTGCTTCTTCATGAAGTGTGTCATCTGAATAGTCCCCGACAGTGATGGCAAAAGACCATCAGAAAGGACCTATTTTATTCTACAAACCTATTTGCAATTAAAACATTGGACCAAAGGCAACACACCTTCTTCATTTTTTCTTTCTTCCACCACAAAAGTAATATTCTGTCAGGCAAAAAAGTATCTTTTTCCCTCTGTTTTTCCTTTCCAGTGATTATTAAGGCCAAAGAAATAGGCTTTCCTCTTGAATTCAGAACTTTAATAAATGTGATGAAATATTTAAAAATATTTGGCTATCAAATAACAATTGAATTCTCTTCATATCTGAATTCTTTCTAAGTACTGAAAAATGTGCTATCCTAGTAGCTTTCAAGAATTAAATATATGAGTAAGCAACTGTTTGTATATATATGGATATAAATGCATCATTAATTACGTAAACTCTTAGCTGAAAAATTGATAATATCTACTCTCCAAAGTCCATCATATACAAACAAAGGAAATAAGTAACTGGTTTTTACAGCAGTTTAGGGATTCTGGTGTAATATAAATCATAAAAGCAAAGACTTAAAAGTTTGTTTCCAATATTAACTCAGTGCACAATTAGAAAAATACATCAGGATCAGAAAATTCACTGATCTGCTCTCTTGGATGTGTCACTTTGTTTTAGATACCTAAGCATATATTTCCTAGAGGAAAAAAAARTCATGTTTGTAATAGATATGTAGTGAAAGAGATTGTAGTGTTGCACCAGTTCTTGAAAGAAAAATTACTAAGAATTTTGTGGAGGCCTAATCAGCTGGTTGTGTCACTCTTCTTTCCCCTTGTTTTCACCTATTAATTACATCAAATTTTAACAGTATCAATCAGGACAGCTGAACTGGGCTGGTATGCACCAGCTTAAAGGCAAATTGTTCTGTAGTCTTCCATTCTTTCATGAGCAATTGCTGCATTTGCTGTAGGAATACCTTAATGCCCACGAAAATTTTCAGAGCTTTTGTTTTAAAAAGTGTTACAAACGGTGAGGAATTTCAATGATGCAAAAAATTCCATGGCCCGTTTTCATGGGAATCAAAAATCAAGTACAGATTTTGAAAGGGGTCCCAGAACAAAGAAGTTGAGCTACTATCTACTGAGCACAGAGAATTTCATGAAAATTCACCATATATTTCAGCAGCCTCATGGATGTCAATGGCACTGGAAAACCACACCTGAGAATGTACATTCCTCTCAACATGTCTATGCAGTGTTTTAAACACTAACTTATTGAAGGTAACACATCCCAGATTAAACAAAACCAGCTTCAAATTGACTTGCCTATCTAAAGACAAATACTATCTTAACAAGAGCTTCTGGTTTATGAAAATTCCAGTCTGCCTTCATGTGTCAGCCCTAAGAGTATCCATGCCTTTGCTGGTGGCTGGACTCCTTAGGGTGGTGCCATCCCCAGACACCCCATCCTCCTCTTTCATGCAGAATGATTCTACTGAGGCTAATGCCAGAAAGTACTTTGATGTGGCACTATAAATGTAGCCACACATAAGAAAAAAAACCCCTGCTGTTAAAAAGAATTTGTGCCCAAACTTTAAATTAAGAAGTCACAGGTTTTTAATAGGCCACACACCAGGCTGAAGGTGAACCAAGCTCTCCATTTTCTCCCAGCTGGTCTCTCTCTTCATTTGACACAATACCGAGGCCCTGAACCACACAGTAGAAAGGATTTGCACGCCACCTCTCCAGGTGTTTCACTCTGTAAGTTTTCTAAACACTAAAAAGAAAACAGAGCTGCTTTACAAGGGCAAAGTGAAGAATATAATTGTGCTTCTGCTGCTGGATTCTTGTCGAAACCCTGCAGTCCTGGGCCCAGCCCCAGATACAAGTCTCAGGAAAAGCTTTGTTGGAAGGAAGCCTCTAGAACAGCTGCTGTCCCTGACAGATGTGCCAACACAGCAACCAGAGAGTCAGTTTCCATAGTGATTGCAAACTTTGCTCATGTTCTTCCTTTGTCCATGCCAATAAGCAGGCACTGATTTGCTCCATATCAATGCTATGTGCATGTAAGTCTTTCACAAAGAGCAGTCTATGGATATAAGGATCTGAACTGACACCTGTGGCACACCTCATCTGTGTCTAGTCTCCTCGAGGAAGAAAAAAAAATATTTTGTGTTATCTCTTTCTCAATGTACAGTTATTTTTAGAATCATACTATTACTGGCTTTTTTATTATTTCAGACTTCTAAGGATACCCAACACTTTCAAAAGTTGCAAAATAAGGTGAAATTTGTGTTAAGTGGCATGAACAGCAGCAATAGAAAAATATGTTGAAAATCAAAACACCATTGTGCATTTAGACAATTAAATTGCAGTTGATCCAAAGCTGTTACTACAATATCTTGCAAGTTACTGCAAGACCTTACAGTACTCATTTTCCCGTGTGTGGTTCATCCAGTGCACATTTATTTTTCTGTAATGATCACTAAATGTTATCAGACATGTCTTGATCTTTAGACCTGCTCTCTCTTTCCTCTTTATCCTTAATCTCCTTCCCCTTTTTTCTCTTCCTCTTTAATTTACTGTACCAAATGATTAAAGTCAGAGTCATGCATATCAACAGGATTCTTTGGAGCTGAAAGAATGATCCACAGTGAATACTCTTCTCACCCTAATATGTAGCATAGGTTAGAGAGCAGAAATATAAAATGTGGCAAGAGATGTTAGGAGCTGGCAAAATGCAGACATGTTATAAATAATAATGGAGACTGTTTGCAAAATGTTCATAATCTGAAGCTAAAAATACCTGTGTATTGCCTAATTCTATTTGAGTTTATAAGAAACATGGATGGTTTCCTAGCACTTGAGTATCTGAAGACAATTTGTAGATTTAATAATGAATTTTGTTTTGAAGAAAATCACAGTACCTTTTATTTTTGGTCCTGTTGATCTGTTTTTGATAACTAACTCATTAGGTTTCTGTTCTGTTTCAATTTCAGAGAAAGAATTTTGAATTTCAGGAAGGTTTAAGCAGGAGATAGATTATCTGATTCTGGTGTTTGAGGTGTGAAATATGGAAAATCAAGAAKTTCAGATGTTCCCAGGTTGGGTGACATGCAGACAATTACTGCACATCAGCAAAGTACCAAGAGCTTCTCTGTTGATGTTTGAAGGGAAAGTAGCTACTCACAGTACCAACACCTCCTCCAAACCCCACCCTCCATGGCAAACACAAAAAGTCCTCTCCTAGTTACTTCTTGATCACTTCTGAAGGATGGTGGTCAGAACAGTGTGCCCTCAAATTTGCCCGCTTYCTGGCATTCCCAGGAATGTACAATCTATGTACCAAAATATCCTCAGGATATCCCACAGGAAGCCATCTGGGAGCTCCAGTGGGTTATTGGATGAGCCTGGAGACTTTCTGCATGTTGTCCTTGAGAGGTCACTTTCCAGTTCCCTACCTGGGAAGGTGGTGAATCTGATTTTGACAGCTACAAAACTGCACTGAGGAAGAAGATACTGAAAAGGACTGGACATCAACCAAGTCAGAAAGAAGCTGAGAAAAATGTTCACAGCCATGAACCACAGAAACCTCAATTTCCTTTAATCCTTCTTCCAATGTCTAGTTGAGGTACAGGTATTTGCACTTGAAAACTGGAAAGTTTTGCTACAAGTTGGGAAATCACCCATTGGAAGCAAAAGTGGAAATAAAAAAAGACCTGAACAGATTTGTGGATGATAAAATAACTCTGAGCCCTGCTCCAGGACTCTGAAAAAAAACCCCCAAAATTGCAATCTGAAGGTGGAAAGTAAAGTATTTTCCAAAGTAAAAGAGAAAAATAATATTTTAGTGTAAATTTTTTGTAAAGCGTCATTTCTGACAGGCCTTATTCACCTCCTAGAAAAATTTTCTCCATCTGCAACAGGTGCATGGAGAGGCAGTGAAGATAGAAAGGGGCATTAAAAGCCTATCTTATGTAACAGAATAGAAGTGCTTAGCTTTTTTCACATGAAAAATGAAGGCTGAGAGGAGATACTATTGCAGTCAATAAATATTTCAGGAGGCAAATATTAAGGAGAGAGAGGAGGTCAGTGTTAAAACAAAATTATATGAGTGTGAATTGGCTATGAATTATTGTCTTGCTAGCAGTATCTTGCTACTTTATAAAGTAAAATATAAACCAGAGAATATGTCTTTATTGATCTGGGTAATATTTTTTTTTCATTAAATTAAAAGATCATAACAAGCTCTGTGACAGCTTTGTGTGTTATCATATGAGAGAGTCCTGCTGCCTTATGAGACTTTCTATTGCAATCCTTCAAAAAGCAGTTTTTGACCCTTTATCTCTGCCTCTATTGTCAACCTGCTGAATGAAATGTGCTCAATTGAAATTAAATTCTGGTTAGAAATCAGTAACCTTATTCAGGATTCAAGTTAATTAAGGACTTCTACATAGGAATTACCATCCTATGTAATTATCATTACTAATGGTCTAGACTTGAAATCCTTTGTATAATAAAGTGTCTTCTAACCTGTTATCAAGAAGCATAGGAGCCCTTTTGATTTCATTGTTTAATTGAGTAATCATGTTTTGGTTCACAGACCAGTGCTATTTTGTTCAAATGTCATCCTTTCCAGTACATAATTTCTTCAGAATATCTCTTACTTTTTCTCACTGTAATAAAAAATCCCTAGCTATTACATGAATGTATCACCAATGTCAAATGAAGACCTTTACTTATTCATAACATCCAATTCTACCTTGTATAAAAATATTTTTATATGTTGTGTTGCTGGCTGCTTCCTTCTGCACTATAGATTAACATTGTTCTAATCTTTATCTCAGCTGGTATTTACTGTGTTGGCTGATGTTAAGGACAAAGCCAAGAATAAATTAATCAGTGGAGCTATTTTACCAATTCATCACATGACAACTTATTCATTTCTTTAATGATTTATTTACTCACTTGGAAACTTTCCTTTTACAATAGTAATATAAAGGGCCAAACCTAAAACATTAATTTATAAAGGCATTTGCAATTTTTTTTCAGCCAGTGCCCATCAAAAAAAAAAAAAAAAAGAGTAAGAAGCCTCACCCAAAACAATTAAAAAATCCCACCTAAATCTACAAACTGTGCCCTACTTACTCCTTCCAAATCTTGCAGTTCAGCTGGGAAAGGATCATTTTGGCTTCTCCATGGCTATGACTTGGGATGCACCTGTAAGCAGTGATGTAAAGCACCCTCAGGATACTGATCTCATTTCAGTAACCAGAAAAGTCCTTCCTCATCCTCAGGCTGCTCACTAGCCTGCACACAGAACAGCTTTTAACTACATAAGTCAGATGCATTTKTTACTTTAAAACCAAGTTGATATTCTGGCATTGCAGGACTCCAGGAGTGAGCTGCAGCATATATACAACCAAAATATTCCTCTTTCCAAAGCACATGCAGGTATTGCCAGACGTTACTGTGAGGTGAATGTATCAATGAAAACTGTCGTGGTGTTACATTGCAGCAAACTTGCACTTGACAGTCTGGAAATTCTTCCAAATTCCAGGCATAGGTTAAGTGGCATACTAACWCTGAAGAATTCCTTTTGCTTGTAAAACTGCCTGTCTAGTTCAGCTGCCTCAGTCTTGCAAAAGCTGGTACAAAACTCAGTGCACACARCTACCATAGCCTTCACTTCTTCCAACATACTGACAATTCCTCAGTCTCACTGACAGAAGATTTTGCAAAAATTTTTGCAAATAATGAAATAGGAGCATTGAGAAGTAGATGCAGTTTTCCCCTCAGTCTTGGACTTCCATGCTGTTCTGAAGAATCTCTGAATTGTAAATGAAATATTATTGGATTCAGCTTCCTCAAATTTGCCATATTCTACTCAGAAAGATTTCAGTGAGCAAGTTCTTCCAGTTAAAATGAAGAAGATCACATTACTATTGCTAGGCATAATAATACATGTACAAATATGAAATTATGTACATCAATATGTAGTCATTAAAAAATATTCAGCATATAAAAATTGTAAGACACCATTAAATCAGAAGCTTGAAAGGCAAATAAATTAATAGAAATTAATAATAAACACAGGATTAAATTACATTTTCATTATTGGATAGGAATTTTTTCAGAAGCCAGGAAGACTGGTAACATCTCCTAGACTTGAGAAAAAAACCTTTCATTTTCAACATTTTAAAATACATAACAAGGCTAAGCATAAATTTGCTTCTGAATGCACTACTAAAGGAATAGTTCATTATTATTTTTAAAGGCAAKAATAATTTACATCTGAGTATCATTTAGGAATAATGATGGAAAGAAAGCCAACATTGAAATGGTTCTATGAAAATATCCTCAGTCATCATAGAGGGATATGCAAGAACGTCCAGTGTCCAGTGCTATATTGTTAATAAATTGGTTTTTCAAACAGAACAGTCAACTGCTCTGACAACACCTCCTCTTTCTCTCCCTTTTTTTTTTCTATGATAAAAAGCCCCACCCAAAATCAAGAGACAATTTTCAGCCTTATTTTTACCTTTACCACAACCATTGYCTGCCTCCCTAGGATCACACTGAAGAGCTCTCATTTCAACCCCTAATGCAGACTTAGCCAYCTCTTTGTCAGGGTTGCCAAACTCTCAATAATGATGCCCTCGGCTCCTTCCAGCCTGGTGATGTTGGAAGAGATCYCTGTACATCACAATTTAGGAAAACAAACCTGGCAGTACAGCATGCTAAGGCTCCATGTGCACTGGCCACTGCTCAATTTTGCACGAGAGTAATGGTGGTGGCAACCATCAGYGTCCCACTTCAGTTTTGGAGACAGAAAGCTCCTTTCTAAAGAGCTGGGCTGCGTAATGCTGTGGACAGAGGGAAATTGTCCTGCTTTTTGTGACTTGAGGCAGCTCAGAAATATGGCTTGATCAGTCCTATCCCTCAATTAACATTTCAACATTTCAACATTCAGTGTTGAAAGWACACTTCAACAATAGCCTGTAGCATTCCCAAAGAGTAGTTCTAAACTGACAACTTTGCCTATTCACTGTCTAAGATGTAGTAGGTGAGTGGAGCTCTGAGATGGCAAAAAAGTAAACAGCTTGCTGAAGGAAAAACAGAAGATGGAKACTCTCCAAAAGAAACAGATCATACCAATGAGTTCCAACATTTTCTGGATCAAAATCCAAAATTTGGCAGATTTCCCTACTATAAATGCCTCTAAAAGCATTGCAAAAATTCCTATATGGAAGTTCTAGTAAAACAAACTACATTCTCTATTGGTGTCAGCTTTTCCTTTATATTTTATTTCCTCCCATATGCAGACTCACACTTTCAAAAGTTACTTTAAATATTTATTACCACTATTATTGTTGTTTATTTAAACTTTCAAAAAGACAAACAGTCATCATGAATTTTTGTCATCTATATGGCAAAACTGCAAATTTTCCCAGTGCTGAATATCATGCCAGTAACATCTGCCATGACTACCATGCTGTTCTTTTCTGGAAAGATAAGTTATCATGCAGAAAGACAGAACATCTTGTAGTCTGAATAAAGACAGGACATGCTTATGCTAATGTAATACTCAATCTTTTTTCTTTGAAAATCCTTAGGGAAGATGTAAAKAGTAGCAAGAAGCTCTATTACCTGTTTTTGGAATGAGACCCTTTAACTAGTAGATTTGCCACCAACCTAAAGAACAATGGTTAAACAAAAGTGTTTGTAAAGTCAACAGCTAAAAAAGGCTTTTACAAGATAATTTTGAAAGGTTGTGGCRTGTGTGTGAAATATTTAAAATTTATATGTTGCTCAGCAGGCTGCAGAGTAAGAAAAGGATATAAATAGTTTAAAAGAAGACTTCTGGTCCTTTAAGAGCTGAGACAGAAGTCTTTTATTTATTCCTCAGAAAAAAAGCTTTGTTGCTATGCCGAATGCCGGATCAGACAGCACGATTCAAGGAGTAAAGAGTCTGACAGGACAGGAAAAATTAATCTAGGCCTTTACAGCACTAAAAGTCTCTTTCTGCACAGACTGGAAAGATACTTAGGCTTGTAAAACAAATTGCATTTTTTTGCATGGCATTCAGGTTCACCAAAGCAGTAGAGAACTAGGTCCTTTCTAATAACCCTAAAGTTTACTGCAGCTTTTTCAAAGTATAAAAGTTTTTGCAGTAAGCTAGCAAAGGTGTTTTAGTTCACCATGCTGCTGCTAAGTGATCTTTCTCACCCCTTCTGCACTGTCTCTTCCAGTTTTTAACTGGCAAAATTTTTTAATAATAATATCATAATTATTTTCTTAATAATAATGTTGAAAATTTTATTTTTTTACCACTGTCTTCCCAAGGAAGAGCACTGAAAAATCCACATATTTTTCTTGTCCATAAGAAATGTAAGGAGATCAGCTTCAGTGATGAGCATAATGACCCCATTAGTCCCCATCCTCCCTTCAAAGTCTGTCACATTTTAGGTTACCTATAGTTGTATTTATGCCACTCAAACTTTGCATTGTAAATAGACTGAAAACACTGAGTTATTTCACATAAATCTCTACATCTTATCATCATATGTCATACTAAAATTTATGAGTGGAGYCAAGCAGAATGAACAGACTCTTCATAAAAAGATACTAATTTATGTGAGGGAAAGAAATGGCATAATATTATCATTAATATATTACATTACGTATTGATAGTGTCTGAAACATGAACAAACTGAGTTCCATCATAAAACACACTGTATGAACTCCCAGTATCTGAGATCCATAATCAGTTTTCAGTAGCCAGATCTCTCACTGTTATAAAGAAGGGGAAAGTAAATTTGCAAAAACCACCTGAAAYTGGTAGCAAATGAAACCAAGGATARCAGAAGAAACATAAGAAGCTTAGTATTGCACTTATTCAACCTGATCTCAGTACAAGAGTGTTTTGAGATACTGGTAAACTATTCACATTGTACAATTACAGTGTTTAATTTCCCAGAGGAGTAAAGCTGTATGGTGCTCTATTGTGTGTACCTCACTCCATATAGAGACAGTTTCTACAGGAGATCATTAGTTCTGCATAAACTTTGTTATAGTTGCACCTGAAGCTCTTTAAAATCCTTCATGCTTGAAAGATTAATTAAGTTGGATGGCCCTGGAAATGTAATTCTTTTTAAATGCCTCCCTAAGGCCTCTAACTCTTCTTAAACCAAGACTTTCTTCCCGTTATTTTCACGTCACACAAACTTCATTTTCCCACTTATCACTTCAATCTAAAGAAATATCATATATTTGTCTGTTGTTCTTCTTCATTCAGAGGTAGGTAGAGAGCCCTTGGGACTTACAGGATCATTATGTTCTCTTTGGCTAGGAGAGAGATTTCATGAAAACCTTTAATTTCTGCCTTGTAAGGCAGGAAACAATGTTCTTCACCACCAAGATTTAATTTGCAGTATTGTGGTCATCCTTAATAGCACAAACTTTTTCACCACAAGTGACAACTAGTGGTACTTCTAGACTGCTGTTTAAAGGTCTCCAGCTCTCTTTTTCTCACAGACACAGCTCCAACTCAGAAATGAGAGATGGATTAATCAAATCAAATATMGTTTCCCTGGTTTTGAGTTCAACTTGTCACTATATTTTCTTCACCAAAGTATGTGTAAGGCACTGATTGCKGCTCAATCCTTTTCATAGCACTTAGTTTGTGTCACAAATCTTAAAAAAAAAAACCAGCACCAAACAAAGCATCTGGAGTATACCTATAAATTAGGYGAATTCAATTTTCACAATGTCATAGGAAAGAGGTACTTAATGAGTGAGGTAATGCACTTAGGAGTTAATCACCTGAAGTCTGTTATAAATAGTGAAGGCTTCCCCTTTTCCACTCCACACCTATCTTTCAGAAATGATTGTCCTCATAATTTTTCTTAAGAATTATATATATATATACATACATATATATATATATATACATACATATATATATATATATATATAAAAACAAAAAAATCTACATTTTCAAGTACACAATCTTGCTTTGTCTCAATTACTCCAATTTTTTATTGTATGCAAAATTAAACAAGGTATCTGGCACTAGGCCTCTGCCACCAGAAAATATCAAGCTGCATGAGACAGGGTTGTAATGTTAATAGCTGGAGATATCAGAGAAATAGAGACTCTGGAACAGTTCACAAGGTAAATTACTGGCTGTACTTATTAAAATGTTCATTTTTTGTTTAAGGATATCTTTAAGTGATATTTTATCTACTTTAACATGCTACTAAAAATTAGGAGATTTATGAATTGCCATTAATTTATGCACTGCCAGAAACAAAATATAATGAGATAACATYAGCTAAAAGTATGTGGGTAAAGACCTTCATTATTCTAAGGTCTCTCTATCCAGGATCTGTCTTCTAAAAGCCAGGCGTCTGAAATATGAACTAATCCAAACATTGAAGGGTACTATTGCTTCTAAAATGTCTTCATTAAACTACTTCTGATGCCTTTAAACTGAACAAAATCAAAACAGTCTTCTGGAGGATTTGAAAGTAYTTATTCAAAGACAGAAGTAAAGATGTAACACTGCTACAAAGAGGAGGAATCCCCACTGGGAATTATTTGGCAGGTAGACCTATCTGATGTGGTGAGTCCCCATCTGTTAGGCTGGTAGTGATGAAGAGGCAGTCAGGAAACTGTGGTGAATCCATTGGCAAGCTACCCAGGAGAGTCCAAAGTCAGTAATGATGCTGAGAGTCCAATACAGTAATGGTCAGAATGCATTTTTGCAAAAGCTGGGAGAAAGGAAAATAATTGCAAGATGGCACGATTTGCCATTGACTTGACATTCATAAAGGAGGAATAGAACATGAATAAAGACAGAAAAACTGGCGGCTTCAGCCCAGGTGGATGGGGAAATGCAGTTTAAGTTCAACAATGGAAATTAATGTATGTGAGAATAACTAATGTCCCCTGCTCCAGCAGCTGCTTGTGAACTTGAGAATATTGCTAAATGAAAGAGTCCAGAGTCAGAGGGAAGGGGGTGATGGCAAGGTGATGTTCTGGTCCAGAACAATTAGGTTTGTATCAACAGAATAAATAATCCCAGAGGAGCAGCCATCCTGCCTCTGCTCCCCAACATAAAAGACACCAATCTGTGAAACACAACATCACAACAACCAGTTTGAGAAGAACCTTGCTACAGATTTTCCTAGTATATCCTTAATTTTTGCATGGTTTCACCAAGGCTCCAGCTGCCCATTCCAACCCTGCAGGCATAGTGGTGGCTGCCTGGACTCTGCACTGTGCACCCTGCCCGAGAGCTGGGTGGCTGCTGGACAAATAAATCACTGTGGACAGCTCATCTGGCAGAAATGATAACAGGAAAAACGTGTTCTCCTCCAACACACAGGGATCACACATTTTGCTCATTACAATGCTACAGACACTGCCCCCTCCAAAAGCTCATAAACTACAAATGGAGCTGGTCCATCTCATGTCCATCCTGCTGTATCAAACTCCTCCCCTCTGTTGCTTGGCTCTGTTTCTTACACATATGTCGCAGACATCTTTTYCACTAAAAATTCTTTCTTTAGGATTTTTCCTTCTGAGAAGCTAAGGCCTCAGAAACAAGATGTAAACAATGATTATCTGCTGCTGTGGAATGCAACAGGTAGATCTGTGATCRGGCCATCTTGGATGTTTACAATTAATGGCCAATCAAGACCGAGCTATCTCGGACAGAGTCCAGGAGAGCTGCCTTTTGTTATCATTCTTTTTCTTTTCTATTCGTAGCTTAGCTAGCTTCTGAGGAAACCTTTCCTTCTATTTCTTTTTAGTATAGTTATAGTGTAATATATATATATATAT